>BPLQ01003553.1:0-60530 GCA_021605075.1 Caerostris darwini
CTCTATGGATCGTTGTTTCCGGATCGTAGGCATAAATACAAATCTCATTTCCAGTTATGATGCATTTCAACTTATCCTGATAGTCAGAAAGCATCACACTTCAAAGCGACGATGTATTTAAAAAAAATTCAGTTTTCCTTACTAATCGAGATTTGATGCTTTTGAGGCCCAAAAGATCTTTTAAAATGGAATTAACCAATCCTTTTGAAATTTCAACATCCCCAGCAATGTCTCTAATTGTAAATCGACGGCATGCAAGCGCCAAATCTTTAATTTTTTGGACGTGAGCTTTGTCGGATGATTTTGATGGTCAACAGGTGGGCTCTTCGTCTTCAATGTGTTCTCTGCTTTTTTGAACTGTTTATACCACTTGTAAACATTTCTTTTCGATATAGTTTGCTCCCCGAATGCATTCTGCAACATTCTATAAGTTTCCGTACCCGAATATCCATTCCGCAAACAAAATTAACGCAAGTTTTTCGCTCAATTAATTCAGACATTTCAAAAATCGCCGGAATCAGTTTTAGCGTCTCCCAAAGCCAAGCGTAACTCGAACACTAATGAATACTTTGACGTGAAATTTCACACAGATATCAAGGACATTGCCAACAACCTAAAAAGAAAAAAAATAATGAAATTCCATATGCCCGGGAAATTTAGCTTGAAAATTGTTTTACTTTTTGGGCGCCGTAATATGTTACTTCCACGCATACGTTCTCATACAAAAGTTCATCGTTTCAAGTTTTGAGATTCGACATATACTCGGGAACTTTGAAAATCTCCGAACTTGGAGTGAACTACACTTGTGTATCTAATTTATATACTTAATTTTCATTTTTTGTAAATAGAGTTCTGTAGATATATATATATAATGCTTGTAAATAAAATGTACAGTGTTCAAATGAACCTGAAAGTTATAAGGTCTTCCTGAAGTCTTTATAGGTCTAGTATAGACCGAGTTGTATCAATATACAAGCAGAATGCATGTGATGGAATTAAAAATTTCAGCTTTTTAAAATTTGCTTGCTGAGTTTTATAAATAAAACTCAAAATTTTATATTTTATAAAACATCAGAGCAGTATGCGGACTTGTGGAATTTTCGTATCAACAGGGGCGATTTGATTAAATTACAAAGGATGAAAAGGATGATGACCATTTCCACCAATTTTTGGAACTTTTTTTTTTTTTTTTTTGGAAAAAGGAAGATGAACGATTTGAAAACTACAATTTCTTTTAACCTCCGATGAACACTTGAATCTCAAAAGTCTTCAAAATATCTTCCAAGATTTTATTAATTTTCTTTCTATTCAATTAATTGATCAAAAATGTAAAAATATTGGAATTTATTTACAAATTCTAAATTTGTACAATTTGTGTTACTGAAGATTACTATTTGTTCTTATTTAGTTTAAATAAGCTTCAGTACTTTTTGACTTCATCAAAAATTAAAATGGTATATTATTTTATGAGCTATTTCAATAAGAATATCAATACAAAATATGACAGCTATAATAAAATTGATAATTAATTTAAAAAAATACTTTATATATCCTTTTTTATAATATTTTCTTATTTTATAACAAAAAATAAAATATACAATTATATTTTATAACATATATATATATATATTCTTATTTTTATATAAATATTCTTATTTTATACAAAAAAAAATTATATTTTTTATATATTTTCTTATTTATATATTTTTTAAAAATTTTTAAAAAAATATATATTTTATAACTTCTTATTTTATATACTATATAAGAAATAACTTATTTTCTTATTTTGTATATTTTAAAAAAATATTATATTTTTAAAAATATATGGTTTATTGACTCTGCAATATAAACTTGAAAATTTCAATTATCTTTAAAATTCATGAATTTTTAAAATTCGTTTTATACGACAATAATTAAATTTCTGTTTTTTAGAAAATTATTTTGCTTATCAAATTTATAAATTATGATTTTAAGCCGAGTATTTCAAGAAAAAGAAATACTACATAAAAATAACATTTTAAATATCATTTTAGTTGTTAGGTTGAGCAGATACTCCAAGAATTCTTATATAGAATTCTTATTTGATTTATAATGAAAACATGGAAATATTTCTTATGTGTATTTTTCCAGCAATATATATTTCTGACGTTAAAAGTAGCATATTCATAGTTTCGGCTTTTTTTTAAGAATAATATAATATAAAATTGGACCCTAAGTAGTTTGACAGCTAAATTGTTTGAAAGTCTATGTGATCAAAAATGAATTACCTTTACTTCTAATTATGTGATATCAAGAAAACTAAAAATATCATTTGTTAAGATTTTTTCTCCCAAAACTCTTAAATAAATAATAATGATACGTCTGCGATATAAAATAACTTTTAGAGAATAAAAAGAAAACAATTAAGAAAAGTTTTAACACAGTTAATCAATTCAAATATATAACAGCAACTAATATAACAACTAGCAAACAAAAAAAAATTTTTTTTTTAAAATCTAAAAGTCGGTTTCTTTACCTTAGTTTGAAAAGGTCACTGCAAAATGAGGTCTGTCCTTACAATACAAAATCCAAAATGATTAAAAAATTTTTTAAAGAAACGTTTCTCCAGAACTTTGAACTAAATATGAATTAATTCCTTTCTCACCCAAATTTAAATACCTACGAATTACACCGTGTTTAGAAATTTTAGAAAAGAATATGCTTTTATAAACCGATTTTTAGGCCTTATCAATACTTTGCACATTTCTTGCAAGTGTTTAATTATTCAAAAATTCAAAACGTAAATTCTGAAGGTCATCTTATTTTTTTCATGATTCTATAATTGGCACATTTAGTAGATACTTTTTTTTTGCTAAGCTTTGTGTTTACTTTGTAGATGCATTGAATTTGTTATGATCGACGTCGGGAGATTTTTTTGAATGATAAAAGTTTTATCCTTTTTTATTTTGCGAAATATCTGAGAGACATTTGTATTTATAAATTTCCTACTAATAGTTCTTAAATATGATTAAATTTCACACAATTTTTAATATTACCGTTTTTATATATAGTTTACGAGCTACAGTTTTTCCGCAAATAGTGAAAGCGCTACAGTTTCTTGATAATTGATCTCAAGAAAAGTTCTTAAAATTCTTCTTATGAATGAATAAAACACATTCATGTTGTCTTAGTTTGGCTAAAACTTCAGTTTTCAGAAATTTTTGCAACTTTTAATGTTTATTGTCACTCTATCAGTATAAATGGTGTTATGAGGCGTAAGCAGAAAATCTGAAATATACATTTTTTTGAAATATCAATTATAAATTCACACTACAAGTAGACGTTTATCATGTGTATGCTGGTAGTGCGAACTTGACTGAAGAAATGCAACAATTTATAGAATTCTATTTTTTGTTAAAAAAAAATTGAGATACGTAGTTCACTGTGTATGGGTTGGATTGTTTTTATTGGAAAAATGAAAATAACATTCACTTTACCTTTTCTTCTGCTGCTTACTACATTCCCTCCCTATTCAAATTCTCGCCTAACCATTAATGTAGTAGAAAGCTCAATTAAAAACATAAAAAGAGTTTTGTGGTATGCTGCGCGTGTGTCATTTATTGAAGAAATGAAAATAAACAGTGTTTTCGATACCAATCTAGATTTGACGCATTTGAGGCCCAAAATGGAATTGACCGATTCTTTTGAAATTCCAACATCATCAACAAAGTCTCTAATTGTAAATCGATTATTTGCAAGCATCAAATCTTTCATTTTTTGGACGTGAACTTCGTCGGTTGAGGTTGATGTTCGACCAGAGAGCTCTTCGCTTCAACGCGTTATCCGCCTTCTTTGAACTGTTTATACCACTTCTAAACATTTCTTTCCGATATAGAAATGCTCACCGAATGCCTTCTGCAACATTCTATAAGTTTCCGAAAACAAAGTTTAATACAAGTTATTTGCTCAATTAATTATATTTCAAGAATCGCCGGAATCAGTTTTAGCGTCTCACAAAGCCAAGCGTAACTCAAACACTAATTAATATTTTGACGTTAAATTTCACGCAGATGTCAAGGACAGTGCCAGCAACCTAAAAAAGAAAAAAAAAATTGAAATTCCATAAGCATGGGGAATTTTAAATTGAAATTTGGTCTTACTTTTTGGACACAGTAATATCTGTGTCACAAACAGGAAGAATCACAGCTAATTGAGCTTTTCCCTCAATGTTCATTCTCCCTTCACAGACAATAGATAAAGTTAAGAGACAAAAATGTTTTGCTGTGATCTAATAGCACAAATTGCCGGCCAAATCAAAAACTCTTTCCGCAATGATAATTCGCGACACTTCCAGGACAAACAATTTCTGTAGCTATTTTTAATACGCTTTTATTAGCTTCACCTGTATGTTTGTATGTAACTCACTTTTTGGGCTCGATTTTGGGACTGATGGCGCCATCTACTGGCGAGTCAGTTAACCGATCAAACCCTACCTATTTTGTATAATTATTTTGTTTAATCTTAATTCCTTTTGTTTTATTTTACTTTTACCTTAAAATTCTCATTTTAACTTTAACCTTTTTATTTTTGGGCATCGTCAACGGACTCTTAATTGTACCGATAGCTTTAGTTTTTTCGATCTCCTGTTTTAATTGTTCTCACGCAGATGTTTTTCCTAAATTTTAAATTCATTTATTTATTTTTAATTATTCCTATTCATTAATTTAAGAAACTACAATTTATGCTAATGTTTTAATTAATTTAAGATGTGGAGGTTTTGTGATTCTTAAAACCGCGATCGAATTGCGCTCTTCCTATTGGCCGAAAATTTAGGTGGCTAAAAAGAGGCGGATCTCAAAGGCATAGGAGTGCGATCAGCGGATAACCGGCCAAGTGGAAAACAAACAAAAATTATAGTTTAAAAAAAACTAAAAAAAAAAAAAATATGCTTTTAGAGTTAATCAGACTAAAAAGTAAAAAATAAATTAATTGTTTAAAAAAACTAAAAAATACGCTTTTAGAGTATAAAATAATTAAAAAATAAAAAGTAAAAAATAATTGTTAACATAAGAATAAAATGACTGTCGAGAAAATGAATGTCACTGTTCTAAAAGCGTGGGTGCTCGATATCAATCGTTATAATTTTTCACTAGTTTCATTCCGAAATGCAGAGTCAGTTTAAAAATGTCATACAAAGCACCCCACGCTTTTAGAACAGTGACATTCATTTTCTCGTCAGTCATTTTATTCTTATGTTAACAATTATTTTTTACTTTTTAGATTGATTAACTCTAAAAGCGTATTTTTTAGTTTTTTTAAACTATTAATTTTTTCTGTAGACATTCCTTGGTGTCGCCGTAAAAGGTTTCCCTGTCGATAAAAGGCTTTGTGTGTTTAGTTATCAACTACGATAGGCCATAGCTTGAATAAATCGCTGTTTCACTTTTTTGAGATGCTTTAGCAAACTGCTGTTCTTTCATTTTCAAGATGAATTCTTTCAGTTACTCTTGTCTCATAACGACTCACGAGTCACTTTTCCCCTTAATATTTAGAACATTTTGATTTATTAGAGAGTTTTTGCATACCGAATTTTTATCGTCCGATATTTTTTTCTCCCTAGCGCGCATGCTCATAGGAAATTGCGCATGCGTATCTGTAATAATGTTTCCTTTGAGCATGCGCGCTAGGGAGAAAAAAATATCGGACGATAAAAATACGGTATGCAAAAACTCTCTATTGTTTCCAAAGGGACATTTTATGTTAGAAAACTTTGGCATTATTAACCAAACTACTTAGGTTTTATTTCAGAGCAAAAATACTCCAATTTCCAAGTTCTTACAAATACAGATTTTCGTCAACAATTTTCGTTTAGTCTTACTACTTCTCATTTCTATCAAGACATATATTGAATATAAGTCTGAAACTGATTTGCCGAATGCAAAATCTTTGTCTTTTTTGGACGGGGAAATGATACGTACTTGCAATATGACTATTAATCAATCGTTTACCAGCAAGTGCTGTTGTTAGCTATTAGCAATTATATATATATAATTATAATATTTAATAGTATGCCACGAAAGTCTTAAAACTTTTGTTACATCCCACCTATGATCGAATACCTTTACGCCGCTACTACAAAAGCCGCTTTTCCAGAATTCCTTAAATTTGAACTTGTGCACACGTTTCGATTATGGGTTTGGGAAATTAGAGCTCCCATATTTCCCTTGGGCGCGAGCCTGGTTTAGCCTGTGCAAACATTGCATGGAGTGAGACAATACTGACCAATTTAATCTTTGGATGAGACTGAAAAGGAGGATGACTCCAGGAGCTTTTGGAATCATCAAAAAAGGAAGATGAACAATTTGAAAACCACAATTTCTTTTAATCTCCGATGAATACTTGAATCTCGAGATGGCCTTAACATTTCAAAGCGTCTTCGAAGAATTTATTAATTTCCTTTTTTTTTAATTAAGTGCTCAAAAATGTAAACATATCCTCGAATTTGTATACAAATTACAAATTTCGACAATTTGTATTAGTGAAGATTATTACTTGTTCTTTATTTTAAACACGCTTCACAATTTTTGAAGTTTAATTAAAATTAAAAGGGTATATTATATTATCAGCTATTACAAAAAAAAATATCGAAAATAGGACTGAACTACAATAGATTTGATTATGTATTTAAAAAGAAAATTGTTTCCTTTTTTTATAATACTTTTTTATTTTGTAATAAAAGTCACATATAAATAATTATTTTTGGCAAATATGCGTTTTTTTACTCTGCAATGAAAACTTGAAGATTTCAGTTATCTTCTAAAATTTATAAATTTATAAAATTTGTTTTATACGACAATAAATTGAATTTATGTTTTTTAGAAAGTATCAAGTTTAGTCATGAAGACTTATCAAATTTATAAATTATCATTTTAAGCTGAGTATTTTAAGAAAAAGGAACACCACTTTTAAATATCATTTTAGTTTTTAAGATTGAGCAGGTACTCTAAGAATTCTTAAGTATATAAAATTTAATTTATAATGGAAAAATGGATTTTTTTTTGTCAACAATATATATTTCTATCTCTAACAATAACATATTCATAAATTTGAATTTTTTCTTTTGAAATGTAATATGAAATTTGATCATAAGCGGTTGAACAGCAAAATTGCGTGGAAGTCTATGTGATCAAAAGGGAATTATATGTACTTCTAATTATTTGAGATGAAAACTACAAAATATCATTTGTTAAGATTTTTTTTACCAAAAAATCTTATATTAGTTCTGTTATGGTAGTTGCTGTTATATATTTGAATTCAATAGTTAAAAGTTTCCTTAATTATTTAATAATTAATAAAGATACGTCTACGATGTAAAATAACTTTCAGCGAATTAAAAGAAAAAAAATTAAGAAAACTTTTAACCCAGTTATAGAATTTAAATATATAACAGAAACTAATATAACTAAAAAAACAACATAAATTTAAAAAAAAAAAAATTCTAAAAGTCGACTTCTTTACCTTAGTTTGAAAAGTTCACAGTAAAGTGAAGTTGGTCTACGCAATGTAAAAGCCAAAATAAATAGAAAAAATTTTTTAAGTGAATTTTCTGCAGAACTATAAGCGAAATATTAAGTAATTTCTTTTCCCATCCAAATATAAATACTTACGAATTGCGTCATGTTTAGTAATTAAGGAGAAAAATATGTTTTCAGAAGTAATCTAAACAGGTGTATCAATATGCTGCACATTTCTTCGGAAATTTTTATTTATTCAGAAATTTAAGATGTAAATTCTGAGGATTATCTTATTATTTTATGATTCTGTAATTAACTCAGCTAGAAGATACATTGTTTTGCTAAGCATTATGTCTCCTTTGTAGATGCACTGAATGGCCGAAACCGGCAGATTTTTTGTATGCTAAAAATTTTATTATTTTTTTATTTTGCTATATTTTTTTTTTATCCTTTTTGAAATATCTGAGAGACATTTGTATTTATAAATTTCCTCCTACTACTTTTTAAATACGATTAAATCTCGCACAATTTTTAAGATTAGAGTCTTTATAAATAGCGTATGCACCACAGTTTCTTGAAAATTGTTTTCGTGAGAAAGTGCTTAAAAGTACTTTTATGTGTGAATAAGATACATTAATGTTGACCTAGTTTGATCAAAACTTTTATTCTCAGAAAATATTCCAATTTTTAATATTCACTGTTGCCGAATAAATGGCACACATATTCACTGTCAGAATAAATGGCACTATAAAGTAGAAAATCTGAAATATATATATTTTTTGAAATATCAATTATAAATTGCCATGAGGGGGAGCTGTTGATTACGTGTTTTCTGGTAGTGCGAGCTTAACTGAACGGACAAAAATGCAGACTGGCAACTGGCGTACCGATTACGGAATACCAATGAGGGGAAATACCCCTAAACCCCCTCGTCTTAATTCATAGATGGGATTTAAATTTTAATTGGCTGCTTTAATGTTAGTAAATAAAAATAAAAGATAAAGTTTCTGAAATTCGATTAATATGGTACTCTTCTCGAAATTAGTTACGGTTAGAATACTATAATTAGAAAAATTCGTATATTCTTCTTTTGTCCAACAATATAATGACTATTTTGTAGTGAATAAGAACAGAAATAAACTTTATAATATTTCAAACGTAATAAAACTTTTAAATAATTAGTCCGATAAGTTATTGATTGTGAGATTGTTCTTATAATGTTTGCCGGCCAATGGTATAGAATATAAACTTTGATGAAGTTACCACTGGTGAAAATACAAAGCAAAGAATAAAAACTATTTTTTATTTTGTTAATAACTTACATTTGATTATCAAATAATTATTTTCTTTTTGATGCTGTTGATATAATTGAGAGATATTTGAACTGTTGTGAAGAAAGGTTACTTTTTATTTTTAGAACTTCAGTTCACGGCGAAAACATCTCTCGAACACATTAAATTTTCAGCGGTTTTGTGATGTTTCTTTTTAATGCTATTGACATAGTAAAGGTGGTAACTTTTATTTGAATTCACGTGGAAAATTGCTAATTTTTAATTTTAGAACATTAGTTCAGGGAAGCGTATAAATTTTTTTTGTAGTTTTGTGAGGATGTTCTTGTTTTCTTCATTCATATGATAAGTCTATACAAAGACATTTTTTGCCAATTGTTTTTGCTTTATATAAAAAAAAATTATGTATAAATTAAAACGAACTTGTATAGAAAACTTATCCATTTTGAATATATCATTGGTTTCAAAAGTGAATATTAAAAAAAAAACTATTTAGAATTAATTTAAGTAATAGAATTTATGTCTTGCACTATCTATCGTAGAATTAGTTTATTACAAGTTGATATTATTTGGTTTTCGATAGTCCAAATAATATAAGAGCGTTTTTGGCAGAGTGTTGAAAAGCATTTATTAAAAATGTGCGACAGTCATAATTTTTTTCTCTTAGTAGAACACTAAAATTCTCCTCGTTTGCAGTCTGTGCTCTTTATATCTAGATGCCCCCAAAGACTTATCATCTTAATGACTGGAACATGTTTCTATTTTCATAGCTACAGAAGTACCATCTACTGCAATAATTAGAGCGATTTATTTAATTTATTTCATCTCACATCAAGATTTGTAAAAGTTACAAAAAATTTAATGTGATGCTTAGTTTTCTAGTGCTTTGAAAATTATTCTAATGCATGTTTCGAACTGTCTAACCTCCAGTTTTTCATCTAATTTTTCCTACTTCAGTTAAAAAAAATACAACTCAGTAAAAATGCAAAGCAATGTTTACCATACATTGTATTATTTAATCTTCGAATTGACAGTCGAGTTAAACCTTTTTAACTAAGAAAACTGAAATCTTTATTACTTTTATCATTTAAAAGAAAATCAGAATTTTCGTTAATTTCCAGGACTTTCCTATGAAATATTTTAGACAACCTATTGATATTTGTGTTTGCATTATTAAAATAATTTGATATTATATCATTGCTGCTTCTAGTATACTGATTTTTTTATCGGTACTTCCCATGAATCTGCTCCCTAATTAAATATAATTTCATCTGAATTAAATATTTTATTTGTATAAAAATGTTAATATGAATTGTTTTGAAGTAAAATTTCTGTATTCTGCCATTATTCTCTCAAAAAAGAAGAAAGCGTTAAATTAATCTGAACGAAAATTGAAAAATTATTTAAATTGGCGAGAAAAAAATATTACTTTTTAATTTTAGAACATTAATTCACGACGAAAACATCTGTCGAATGCATTACATTTTAATGTGTTTTTGTGACGTTCGTTTTTAATGCTGTCGACATAGTAAAGAATTTGTGGCAACTGTTATTTGAATTCACGTGGAAAAATGTTATTTTTTAATTTTAGAACGTTAGTTTGCGGAAGAAAAATGGCGTTGAGACGTAATAATTTTTTCTTTGGTTTTGTGTTCTTGTTTTCTTCATTCATTTGATATGTCTATACAAGGACAAGTTTTATTGCGCCAATAAAAGATTGTTTCGCCTCAAATTAAGGATATATATTAGAATAAAATGTAGGCTATTCTCAGGTTTCTTCTTTTTTTCTTTTTGATTAATATTGTTTTATCATTCGAATTCGGCGTCGTACGCAATATAACAGGCAAAAAAAAATTGGCGTAATACAGAATTACTTTGGCATTATTTTAACGTAATAGCGATTAATATCGTTTTTAAAGTGATACATTTTTGTGAGTTATCAAAACAATATTCCACACAATAATTTGGCGTTACAGCAGTAAAATTTGACGAAAAAACAATTTATCAGTAAGATATTGGCAAAATATTGAAGCATTTTGGCGTTAAAAAGATAATATTTGGCCTAAAAGCAAATCATGAAATTTCTGCCATAACAGTCATAAAAGTTGGCTAAAAAGCGATATAATTTGGCGTAAAAGCAATTTAGGTATAAAGTAATTGGGCATGATAGTGCTGAAATTGTCTGTAAAAGCGATATTTGGCGAAAAATCTTTTTAGAAATAAACTTTCTCTTAATGATAAAATTTGGCGTTAAAGCAATGTCTTTTGGGGTAAAAGCAATTTAAGGAATAAACTTTCACGTGATAACTATTTTGTTGCTAATGTTGGCGAAATACCAATTTTTGGCAATGATTTTGGTATAATAGTATTTTACAAAGATACCGAACTTAAACAGCCATTTTGTTTGTTTACTTGGTTACTTGGCATCCTGGAGAAGCATTTGGACAAAGGTACAGGATACTATATTTTTACCGAATTCCGTTTTTTTGCTTAAGAAAATAACAAGCTCTGAAAGATACAGTTCACTGTATGTGTGTTTGAGTGTTTTATTTATTGGGGAAATGAAAATAACATTAACTTTATCTTAACTTTATCCTCTGCTGCTGACTACATTCCCTCCCTACTTACATTTGCCGCTAACTATTATAGTAGTAGAAGGCTCGATCCTTCTAAGAACACCTTAGGTTATTTTTCCTACAACGGTAATATATTATTCTTGGCCCATGATTATTAGGCTTAGTTTTATGTTTTAGAAGTATTATTTGCATGTAATTGTAAAGGAATAAATACTTGCATGATAATAAGCAAGTACTCTAGATACCAATATAAATGCTGCTATTCCCTTAATTGTCTAGGTATATATTAACTTTATGAATAATGAGTATTGATACAAACAATAGTAGAATCTGTCATTTTAATTTTAATTTAACTAAAAAATTTCCAACTCCAATTTCCTTTTTGTTTTTTTTTAAAAACAAAAAGGAATATTAACCTTTAGGCACGTTTAGTTTTATAAATTTAAACTACTTGACTCTCCCCTTGTATTTGATCCATTCTCCATATCTTTCGTGTAATTTCATGTTCTTTGTAAATTTAACGTTATTTTATCCTTTTATTATTTTGTCATTAATTCGTTTATTACTTATTTCTAAAAGCTATTTCTCAGTTTATTTCAGCTAATCTTGCTAAAACTTATTTCTACAAATAAAATTCCTAAAACCCTCACAAAGCAATATTTTTCAATCGTGTAATGATTCAATGATTTTATGATTATAGATATTTTAATCAATGCTTTCATGATTATAGATATTTTAATCAATGTTTATGATTACTGATACTTTAATGAGAGTTCATTATTATTCATGTTTACTCAATGTTTTAATCAATGTTTATAATTATTGATATTTTAATCAATGTTTTAACACTAAATGTGTTAAAATTACGTCAAGTTCAATTAGTTGAAATTGTTAAAATTCGGAAACTATACCAATCTCGTATGGTTTGGTTTGTCACTCTACGGTCATCTTATGCACTCTTTTGGGCTAAACAGACCGGGACCTACAGTTTAACGTGGATTCCGAACCACTCACAAACATCCAAGCCACGGCCAGGATTCGAACCTGAAGCCTGGGATACCAAAGACCAGAGCGCTAGCCACTTGATCTCGTATGAGCAAATAAAGGTGTCAGATCATTGTTTTCAAATCCTCAAATCTTGCAGCAAACTGCTGAATTAGTACATTTAGTTCTTCTATCTAATAATTATATAGGATAATTTTAGTTCTGATACCAAAGATATTAGTTTATCACAACAATGTTTTCAAATGTTCATGCAATTCAAGAAATAATTTGAATGTAATTAAAACATTGGAAGAAGAAATTGGAGGAGTTAGTAAAGATGAATCAGCCGAAGTAAATTATAATGTTTACAAGAACGAAAAGGATTTCTTGTAATTCGGACGAACAAAATCCCTGAATGAGAAAGGTTTAACATTATTGTTAATAAAATCCAAACAGTGTGGTAGAAATTAGAAAGAAATTTAAAAGTCAAAAAGTCCTTTCAAAATAAAACTATTCTGAAAACCATTATCCAAATGCTGGAAAATATTTTTTGACATAAAAAAGTCCTATATTTAATTGTAAAATTCACTAAAATTTATGCTAAAGTAATCATTAAAGTATGATATAAATCGTCGCCACCAAATGCTCAAAAGAATGAAAATACTAATTTATGAGATAATTAAGTCATAATATTATTTCAGTAAATTTAAAGGGTGGTTAAACTTATGTATTATCCAATTATATTATTATAATTATTATCAACATTAAAATGATATTTTGTAATATATAATTTATTTGAGATATCTGAAAAAAAATTTATGTAACATTTATGTAAATTTATGTAAAATTTATGTTTATTATGTCATCCCTTGGGACATTTAGCATTACAATCTTATCCTTAGATTTATCAAAAAAATAGTCTTAGATTTATTAAGAATGGGTAGTCTACCATGAGAGACAAGAAAATGAAGTAGCAAAAATTATATTTTATTAATGTGACTCAAGAATTGTTATTATATTTAGGATAAAATGGAAGCATATTGTAGCAGTGCAAACGTAAAGCCTATTATAGTACTTCAAAACATTATCCAAAATACGACACGAGCACCAAAGTGCTGAAATAAATATCTTATATTTCCTTGTAGAATTCACTAATATTTACGTTAAGAATAATCGTTAAAGTCTGCTATAAATCATTACACCAAAAGCTCAGAAAAATGAAAGTACTAATTTATGAGTACTTTCATCCAAATGTATCATTATAAATATTATTAATATGGCAATTATATTTTATGTTATATAATTTAGATGAGGTATTTGAAAAATTTTTATGTGGTGTCTCTTATTCTTAGATTAATTCAAAAAGGTTAATCATGAATGACTGTTCTATCATGAGACACAAGAAAAAGAGATATCAAAATTTATATTTTATTAATTTGACTCAAGAATTATTGTTATTTTTAGGAAAAAAACTGCAGCATATTGTTGCAAAAGTAAAGCCTAGTTCTTTACAAAGTTATTCCACAGGATACCATTGCAAAACTTCAGTTCCTTTCATTTTATCCAGAAATTTCTTATTAAGTCTCTCATTCTGCTCAGCCGAGAAATGGTTCTTCCAACTTCCAACATTCCCTTTATACACATATTGAACTTCCGAAAGACTTCTCGGGGAATTTAAGGATTGAGCAAATTCCTTCATGTACTGAAGTCCATAGGGCACCTGTTCGAAATCCTTTTGTAGCCTGTCCATATCAAATATAGCCTCATATTTATTTTTCATGTATTCAAATCCGCTGTATTCTATAATGTTGTAAAGAACGGAATTATCTTTCTCAATGGCCTCTATGTATTCTTTACCGAGAAATTTCGCGAGATTCAATACAACATTTTTGATATCCTTTTTCATGTCTTCGTATTTTGTGTAAAATACATTGGGATCTCTTCGATGGGGATACCAGTCTAGTAAATGATCGAAGTAGTCTCCATACGGCATGTTGTCGCCTTCTATGAAGCATTCGAAGAAGTCATTGAATTCTCCATCCCAAAAACCAAAACCAGGTTGTCTGCGAGCATGGTGGAAAAAAGAAACGCAGCAATCTTTCGGATTTCGTGCTACAAATATATACTTGGCATCCATGGAATATGGCATGTAGGAATAAGGTATTTGAGTTTTGAATGCTCCAGGTCTTGGCATGTTTGTCATTCCTTCCATTCCAAGCATATCGATAAATGGTATCAATTTTAAGAAATCTGTCGATTTTTCCACTTCTCGACCTTTGCGGAAAATATATAGTGCGATATTTTGCATCCAATTAGAAGCACATTTAGGGTATGTATGGATAAATACGTCACCTGGTATGGGTTTGTATTCGAGTACTTCTTTGACGCACTTGGGGGCTAGGAATTTAGGAACAGGAATGCCATTTATATGTCTCCTCAGTACTCTTTTTATTCTCCCTTTCATGTTGTTTACGCCTGTTTTATAAAAAGAATTATCCTCAAATATTAATTGTAATCATAAATATTGTTAATATAGCAAGCATAAAGGTAATACCAAAATCTACAAATTTTAAGGATAAGAAAGGTTTATTTAAAATTAAAATGGTATATTATATTATCAGCTATTACAAAAAAATCAATTCAAAGTCTGACTGAGCTACAATAAATTTGAATATATATTTAAAAAAAAAGTTTATGTTATCTTTTTTATAATACTTTTTTATTTTGTCATAAAAATCGCATTTTAATAATTATTTTTTGACATATACACAGTTTTTTGACTCTGCAATAAAAACTTGTTGAGTTATCTTCAAAAAATTATAAATTTTTAAAATTTGTTTTATACGAGAGTAAATTGAATTTATCTTTTTTCGAAAGTTATATTGCTTATCAAATTTATAAATTTTGATTTTAAGCTGAGTATTTTAAGAAAAAGTAATACTACTTTAAAAAAAAAACTTTTTTAAATATCATTTTAGTTTTTAAGATTGAGAAGTACTCTAAAAATTGTTACATGTATAACATTTAATTTATAATGGAAAATGGAAGTAATTCCTTTTTTTCGTTAACAATATATATTTCTGTTGTTAAAAGTAACGTATTCAAATTTTTTCTTTTGGAATATTATAATAGAAAATTTGATCCTAAGCGGTTTGACTGCTAAATTGCTATGAGAAAATGCAATAAAATGTTAAATTGCTTAAAAACTATGCGATCAAAAAGGAATTACATGTACTTCTACTATTTGAGATAATGAAAACTACAAAATATCATTTGTTAAGATTTTTTTACCAAAAAGTCTTAAATAATTAATAGTGATGTGTCTAGAACGTAAAATAACTTTCAGTGAATTAAAAGAAAAAAAATTAAGAAAACTTTTAACCCAGTTATTGAATTCAAAATATAACAGCACCTAATGACTAAAAAACAACAAAATTTACACAAAAACTCTAAAAGTTGTCTTCTTTACCTTAATTTGAAACGTTCCGTGCAAACTGAAGTTGGTCTATGCAATGCAAACTCAAAAATGAATTGAAATTTTTTTTAAATTTTCTGCAGAACTTTGAATGAAATATGAAGTAGTTGTTTATCCCACGCAAGTTTAAATACTTACGAATCGGGTGATGTTTCGGAATTTTAGAAAATATATGCTTTCAGAAGCAGATTATGGGGCATGTCAATATTTTGCACATTTCTTGCAAGTTTTTATTAATTCAAAAATCTGGGACGTAAATTCTGGAGGTCATCTTATATTTTCATGATTCTGTAATTAACGCAGCTAGTAGATAACATTGTTTTGCTAAGCATTATGTCTACTTTGTAGATACATTGAATGGACGAAATCGTGAGATTTTTTGCATACTGAAAGCTTTATTCTTTTTTTTTATTTTGCGAAATATCTCAAAGACAGGAGATATAACGTCATTCCTAATTTTATTTGAACGGCAGGCAAAGCGAGTGGGTATAGAAGAAAACGATTTTGTATTCCATTTATTAGGATTGCTACCCTTTGAAATTACCCAACTAATCGCTAGAGAATCTGAAGAACAAGCTAATCAATATGTATTTGTTAAGAATCTACTGTTGAAGAGATTAAATTAAGCCCAGAAATATTTCGCCAGAAATTTATCAATCATACTAGGGATTCTAAAGGTACGTGGACAGATTTCGTTTTCGAAATAAGTAATTATTTGAACGAATGGTTGAAAGGATTAAAAATTAATGATTTCGATTCCTTAAAATAATTAATTATAACAGATCAGTTGAAAAAACGTGTTCCAAATTTTATGCAAGAACATTTTATTGATACATGGCCTAAATATGTAAATCCGAAAGAGTTGGCAGGAATATTAGACGAATACGAAAATGATCGTATCGGAATGAAAATAAATAATGAAAGCAAGAATAATAAATTTGGAGGTCATTGGGATGACGCAAGAAATTATTCGCGGTTATCAAATTACCACAAAAGTGGATTCCAAACTAATAGGATGGAAAACAGAAATGCTATGATAAGTCATAAATTAAATGAGAAAGAAAACTCGCGTACATATGTTGATAGTCATAAAGTATTTAATTCATCTATTCATAATGAAAAAGGTGAACCCAAGTGTTTTTCATGTAATTTATTCGGACACATCTTAAAAGATTGCCCAAATCCTTGTACTTTATGCGGTTTAAAGGGGCATTCAAAAAAATATTGCTCAAAGAATAAAAAAGAAATTAGTTTAAGTGTAATTGACCATGAATCGTCCGTAACTGCTGACAACTATTTGTGAAAGGCTACAATTAATAATCGTTCTGTTAGTTGTTTGCTAGATACTGGTGCTTCTTCTTGTTTATTGAAAGAATCGCTTGCAGAACTTCTAGGAATTAATACGACGCCTTGCAAAAAAGATCTTTATTCCTTTGGGAATCAAAAATGTCCAGTCTTGCAGAGTTTAGGAGCAGCAGTCGTAGATTTTCAAATAGGTGAAGTAGTGGGAAATGATATTCCCGTTTTAATTGTTCCAGATTCGGCTCAACCAGTTGATTTATTAGTCGGGCGCACCTTTTTAGATTTACCATATATTGCGTATGCTAGGGTCGGTGATAATTTGCATATCGGTTATGCAAAAGATTACCCATTTATTGGATTAAACTGCATCGAAGAAACGCCACGTATTAAATTGCAAGTGGAGGAAACTACGAAAATAAATAATGGCATAAATTTTCTAAAGGCGAAAACAGAACTAATAAATAATGGGTTAATTATGATGCAAGGAAATGAAAGAAATTTTAATTCTTTGTTAGAAATAAAAGAAGGTAAAACTATCATACCAATTATTAATATTGGATGTGAGGAAATAATTTTAAAAGAAAATCAGAACATTGGAAATGTAGAATTAGTGGAGGAGGTCAACTTGGAACCAGATTTAAATTATGTTAATTTGATTAATGACACTTCTTCAGTAGGAATATTAAATGTTAGTTCAGATAGTGTAGAGCGAAATCCTATAAGCTTAGAACAAGTAAAAGTTAATAAACAATTAACTGAACAACAACAGAAGGACATTGTTGACTTGTTGAATGTGTATAGAGACTGTTTTGCATTAAACATATCGGAATTAGGATGTACAGGACTGATAAAAATGGATATTAAAGAAGTTGAGGGTTCAAAACCTGTATGTATGAAACCGTATAGAACAAATGCAGCCGAAAGAAAAGCCATTAAGGAAATCGTTAATGAATGGAAAGAACATGGAATTGTGAAAGAAACACGTTCACCATATTCAAGCCCTGTTCTTTTAGTGCGTAAGAAAACTGGTGAAAATCGATTAGTTATTGACTATAGAAAACTAAATAATCAGACGATCAAAGATAAATTTCCTCTTCCCAAAGTTGATGATCTTTTAGAACAACTACATGATTACAATCTGTTTACAACTCTCGATTTGGCTCATGGGTATCTACAAATACCGTTGACAGAAGAAGCCAAATTAAAAACTGCATTTATCACACCAGATGAAACTGGACAATTTGAAAGAATGATATTTGGATTAACAAACGCACCAGCAGAATTTCAACGGTTAATGTACCATACTTTAGGTGGCTTATGCAACAAAGATGTTTTATGCTATCTCGACGACATCCTTGTACATGCCAAAACTTGGGAAAAAATGATTAGAAAATTAGGTAAAGTATTCGAGACTTTACGAGAAGCTAAGTTAACATTAAAATTGTCTAAATGTGAGTTTGCAAAAGATGAAGTAGAATTTTAGGCTTCATTATTAATAAGAATGGGATTAAACCAGGCTCAAGAAAGGTAGAAGTAATTTCTAAATTTCCCCAACCGACAAATTTGCATGAAGTTAGACGCTTTCTCGGCTTAACAAGTTTTTTTAGGAGATTTATTCGAAATTATGCTATAAAAGCAAAACCTCTGACTGACCTAACTAAGAAGAACGAAGATTTTAAGTGGGGAGAAAAACAAGAACAATCTTTTAATGTTTTGAAAAGTGAATTGACTCGACAACCTACTTTAGCACTCTATAATCCAGAAGTTAAAACTGAAGTTCATACTGATACAAGTGCAGAAGGTATCGCTGGCATGCTACTTCAAGTTGGAAGTGATAACAAGTTACTGCGTTAGCAAGAAAACGACTGAAGCTGAAAAGAATTATCATTCAAGTAAATTGGAGTTAATGGCTATTGTATGGACATTAGAACGATTGAGACAATTTTTATTGGGAATAAGTTTTACAGTTGTCACTGACTGTCAAGCATTAATTTACATGAATGCCAAAAAATCATGTAATCCCCAGATAGCAAGATGGAGTATACTTATTCAGGAATATGATTTTGAAGTTCGCCACAGACCAGGCATAAAAATGACACATGTTGACGCGATGAGTCGAGCTCCCGTTTCAGAATCGGAAGATACTATAACAAACCTCATAGAGAAGAAATTTGAAGTATGCCTAACACTAAGTGAAGATGAACAAATTTTGATCATTCAACATGCTGATAAAGATTTAAGAAAATTGATTGACATTTTTAGCATGAAGAACATATGAAGAAAAGCAACAAATTGTTAATTTTGCCTTCAAAAGAAATCGAATCTATAGGAGAACCAAAGAAAAAGGAAAAGAGAAACTTCTGTATGTGATTCCAAAAAATATGAGAAAAAGTACTGCTGTGAAATTTCACGACCTTATGGGACATTTTTCTGTTGATAGGACTGTCAGCAAAATAAAAGAGTTATACTGGTTTCCATACATGAAGCGTTACTTACGGAAACATATTTCAATGTGTTTCGAATGCTTAGTCAACAAGACTCCAGGTGGAAAACAACAAGGATATCTACACCCGATTAATCCTGGAAGAACAAGAACGAGGCAGATTCTACATCACAACAGCACACGTGAGTCAACTCAAGCCATGCGACTTCATAAAGATGATTGTGACTCGGATGATGAGGAACCCCTGGGATCTTCTAGTGTCTCTCCAGATAATCCATGTAAGGACTAGTGCTCCATTCATCAATAACTATAAACATTGTTCCTGAACTTTTTTCTTTTATCTGAACTTTTTAGGAACTCATTTGGACAATAATCATATTAGAACTTTAACATCTTTTTTTTATTATTACATCTTTTATGTGCTGTATATATATATATATATTGTGTTTATTTTTGTATATGGTATTTTGTGTATGGTTTATTTTGTATGTATGAGAAAAACAGTGAATATTAAAAATCGGAATATTTTCTGAGAATAAAAGTTTTGAGCAAACTAGGTTAACATTAATGTATCTTATTCACACATAAAAGGACTTTTAAGCACTTTTTCACAAAAACAATTTTCAAGAAACTTCCGAAAAAATGTGCAACATATTGATACACCTGTTTAGATTACTTCTGAAAACATATTTTTCTCTTTAATTACTAAACATGACCCAATTCGTAAGTATTTATATTGGGATGGGAAAAGAAATTAGTTAATATTTCGCTTATAGTTCTGCAGAAAATTCACTTAAAAAATTTTTCTGTTTATTTTGGCTTTTGCATTGCGTAGACCAACTTCAGTTTGCTGTGAACTTTTCAAACTAAGGTAAAGAAGTCGACTTTTAGAGGTTTTTTTTTTAATGTATGTTGTTTTTTAGTTGTTATATTAGTTTCTGTTATATATTTGAATTCTATAACTGGGTTAAAAGTTTTCTTAATTTTTTTTCTTTTAATTCGCTGAAAGTTATTTTACATCGTAGACGTATCATTATTAATTATTAAATAATTCAGAAAACTTTTAACCCAGTTATTGAATTCAAATATATAACAGCAACTAATATAACAGAACTAATATATGATTTTTTGGTAAAAAAAAATCTTAACAAATGATATTTTGTAGTTTTCATCTCAAATAATTAGAAGTACATATAATTCCCTTTTGACCACATAGACTTCCACGCAATTAAGCTGTTCAACCGCTTAGGATCAAATTTTATATTACATTTCAAAAGAAAAAATTCAAATTTATGAATATGTTATTGTTAGCGATAGAAATATATATTGTTGACAAAAAAAATCCATTTTTCCATTATAAATTAAATTTTATATACATAAGAATTCTTAGAGTACCTGCTCAATCTTAAAAACTAAAATGATATTTAAAAGTGGTGTTAATTTTTCTTAAAATACTCAGCTTAAAAATGATAATTTATAAATTTGATAAGTCTTCATGACTAAGCTTGATACTTTCTAAAAAACATAAATTCAATTTATTGTCGTATAAAACAAATTTTAGAAATTTATAAATTTTAGAAGATAACTGAAATCTTCAAGTTTTCATTGCAGAGTAAAAAAAAACGCATATTTGCCAAAAATAATTATTTATATGTGACTTTTATTACAAAATAAAAAAAGGAAAATTTTTTTTTTTTTTTAAATACATAATCAAATCTATTGTAGTTCAGTCCTATTTTCGATATTTTTTTTTTTTTGTAATAGCTGGTAACCCTTTTAGTTTTAATTAAACTCCAAAAATTGTGAAGCATGTTTAAAATAAAGAACAAGTAATAATCTTCACTAATACAAATTGTAGAAATTTGCAATTTGTATACAAATTCGAGGACATGTTTACATTTTTGAGCACTTAATTAAAAAAAAGGAAATTAATAAATTCTTCGAAGACGCTTTGAAATGTTAAGGCCATCTCGAGATTCAAGTATTCATCGGAGATTAAAATAAATTGTGGTTTTCAAATTGTTCATCTTCTTTTTTGATGTTTCCAAAAGCTCCTGGAGATGGTCATCCTCCTTTTCAGTATCATCCAAGGATTAAATTGGTCAGTATTGTCTCACTCCATGCAATGTTTGCACAGGCTAAAAAGGCGCGCATCCAAGGGGAATATGGGAGCTCTAATTTCCCAAACCCATAATCGAAACGTGTGCACAATTCTGGAAAAACGGATTTTGTAGTGGCAGCGTAAATGTATTCTATCATATGTCGGCTTCTTTTTCTGTTTTCATAAAATTCACACACTTTCAGTTGATATATAAGGTATTTATTTACATTCCAACAATACGTATTTTAGCAACTGCCCGCCAGCCACACTAGCGTTCCTTCTTCTGCCCGTGCTGTTACATTTTTCATCCCCGTATAAGCGTTCTCCTTATATGGTGTTACAGGAGGAGGAGTTATGGCAGAGCCTCTTGGTCGTGGCGCCATCTATTGTCATTCACAATGACAAATAGTTTACATTCGGGCATCCTGACCAAGCAATTGCCCTCAATTGCCACATAAATTTTACATGTTTTGTAATTAAAGAGAAAAATATGTTTTCAGAAGTAATCTAAACAGGTGTATCAATATGTTGCACATTTCTTCGGAAGTTTCTTGAAAATTGTTTTTGTGAAAAAGTGCTTAAAAGTCCTTTTATGTGTGAATAAGATACATTAATGTTAACCTAGTTTGCTCAAAACTTTTATTCTCAGAAAATATTCCGATTTTTAATATTCACTGTTGCCGAATTAATGGAACACATATTCACTGTCAGAATAAATGGCATTATAAAGTAGAAAATCTGAAATATATATTTTTTTGAAATATCAATTATAAATTGCCATGAGGGGGAGCTGTTGATTACGTGTTGTCTGGTAGTGCGAGCTTGACTGAACGGACAAAAATGCAGACTGGCAACTGGCGTACCGATTACGGAGTACCAATGAGGGGAAATACCCCTAAATCCCATCGTCTTAATTCACAGATAGGATTTAAATTTCAATTGGCTGCTTTAATGTTAGTAAATAAAAATAAAAGATAAAGTTTCTAAAATTCAATTAATATGGTACTCTTCGCCAAATTAGTTAGGGTTAGAATATTATAATTAGAAAAATTCGTATATTCATCTTTTGTCCAACAATATAATGACTATTGTATAGTGAATAAGAACAGAAATAAACCTTATAATATTTCAAACGTAATAACACTTTTAAATAATTAGTCCGATAAGTTATTGATTGTGAGATTGTTCTTATAATGTTTGCCGGCCAATGGGTGTAGAATATAAACTTTGATGAAGTTACCACTGAGGAAAATACGAAGCAAAGAATAAAAACTATTTTTTATTTTGTTAATAACTTACATTTGCATTATCAAATAATTATTTTCTTTTTAATGCTGTAGATATAATTGAGAGATATTTGAACTGATGGGAAGAAAGGTTCCTTTTTGTTTTTAGAACTTCAGTTCACGGCGAAGACATCTCTCGAACACATTAAATTTTCAGCGGTTTTGTGTTGTTTTTTTTTAATGCTATTAACATAGTACAGGTGGCAACTTTTATTTGAATTCACGTGGAAAAATTTTAATTTTTAATTTTAGAACATTAGTTCAGGTAAAAGAAAGCCTCTGAAGCGCATAAATTTTTTCTGTAGTTTTGTGAGGATGTTTTTGTTTTCTTCATTCATGTGATAAGTCTATGCAAAGACATGCTATAGTGAGGCATTAAAAAGATCATCTTCACCTCCAACAAAGGATATATCAGAATAAAATGTAAGTTATTCTCTGGTTTCTTCTTTTTTATTAAAATTGTTTTATCATTCGAATTCGGCGTCGTAAACAACATGAAATATTTTTTGACATAATAGGAAAAACAAACTCCTAGAATCCTGTATTCTTTGTGCCAAATGCATTGCCAGGATACCAAATCGCCAAATAAACAAACTTGTTGCCAACAACACTACCAAATTACGCCAATATTATTCGCTAATACGCCAATTTTTTTTTTTTTTTTCTATTATGTCAAAAAATATTTCATGTTGTTTACGATGCCGAATTCAAATGATAAAATAAAATTATTTAAAAAGGAAAAAAAAAAAAAATCACCACAGGATAACTTACATTTTATACTGATATATCCTTTGTTGGAGTCGAAAATGACCTTTTATTGCCTTACTAAAACCTGTCCGTGCATAGCCTTATCAAATGAATGAAAAAAAACCCGTGAAAAACAATATCAGAAAACCGCAGAAAAATTTATTACCTTCCAACGGCATTTTTCTTCAATAAACTAACATTTACCCCTAAACCTAATATGTAAAAAGGTTGGCCAGTAAATGGCTGCCACAAAACCTTACTATGTAAAATAATTTAAAGAAGCATCACAAAACCACAGAACAATTTAAGGCATTCAATCGACGTTTTCGCCGTAAACTAACTTTCTACAAATAAAAAGTAACTTTTTTTTCAAGAGAATTCAAATAACAGTTGTTATAAAACCTTAATTATGTCAACAGCATTAAAGAGAAAATAATTATTTGATCATCAAATATAAGTTATTAATAAATTAAAAAACGTTTTTCTTGTTTGTTTCGTATTTTCATGAGTGGCAACCTCTTAAAAATTGTTTATTTTCTGTATCATACGTTGCAAACATACGTTATAAGAAAAATCCCCAAATAATCGATAATTGATCGGAATAAATATTTAAAAGAAAATATATTATGTTCTTTATTTATTAAAACTAAAAAATTCTGCAAATACTTATTAGAGTAGAAATGAATAGTCATGATATTGTTCGGGAAAAGAAGAAGTTACGAATTCCTCTAGAATTTTGTAACCCTAAAGAAATTGGGGAAACATTGGCGAAATATTCCGGGTTGCAAGATTGTCGACTTCCTCAGGGATACAGTATTCTAGATTTCAACCTTTTCTTCTTCTTTTTGATTAATAGAGAGTTCCAAATTCAAGATCATTTGGATTATTCATGTATATTAAAGTTAAGATGCGTAAAATAAGTTTTTTCAATTTACATGAGTTTGAGAATTCACCCATTTTCTCATTTTATACAATAAAGACAATGACAATTAGAAAATAATATATTTTCACATTTTGATTGTTTTGTTCTCAGTTATAACAGGCCTCCGAGAATAAAACTATTTATCAATTTCAGAATGGTACATTCAATGCTATAATCACTGTTTACATATTCATTTTCAAGACATAGATGGTAGATTGAGTTAAATAATAAGCTAATTTGATAAACTAAATAAGCGAATGTACCACTAAAAAATCATTTGCCAAATAAAATACTCGTTTACTAGCAACTAGATTGCCATTTGTTTTGTATTGACATGTGTTTCGTGAACAATTTCGTTATTCATTAAAAATATGTATGTATTTCATAGATTTATTTATGTAAAAATTTTTTAAAATTTTGATTAAATTACTTATTATTTAAATATAATTTTGTGCAAGTTTCATGTATTTAAACGTCAGATTATATGGAGCAATATTTTTTAAATGATCATTTCTTGTAATGTATAACAACTATGAAAAAGATTTAAAATACCTGAATTAATTTTAAAGATTCATGACATACTTTGAGAGATTCATGACGTACTTTATATTTGATATTCACGAGTGCAGAGAAAGGAAATGAAGCTTGAGAATAATTATTTGGTTAGCTTTTTTTTAAATTTAAGGTTACAATTAGTTTTATGAATTGAGGTGATACATATAATTTGTAACTCAAATTCAGTGAAATAAAGATGAATATTGTACAGCATATGATAAAACAAATAATGTGAATGTAATAAATAGAATTATTTATTGTACAGATAATTATCCTTTTTGGAATATTAATCATGCATACATAAAAATTAAGTAACTTTGTAAAAGATAAGTTAAAAAATTCTATATTTTAAATTTTCTAATTTTTTTAAAAAAGGATATCTAATTTATTAAGATATCAGATTTATCTCTTCATGTTTGTAATACTAATTGATTCATTTACATTTAATGTATTTATTTATTTTATTATTATTAAGGATAAAGTTATTACAATTATACATAATAATATTATATTCAATATCTTTTTAGGTTCGCCAAAAGAGAAAAGAAGAATGCCATATGAAGGAAAAGATTGAATGATTATGTAATATGAATTTTAATAAATTTGAGTTTATTGTAAATTGTGTTAAGAATCATAATTAAGTAATAAAAGCACACTTGGGTAAATGAAGTACGACAGGAAAAAATTCTTCAATTATTTAGTATATATTTAAAGATATATTATTTTTTCAATTTAAATGTATTTTAATGAAAGAGTATATATTTATATATTATAAAAAAAAATCACCTGAAAGAAAAACTTATTGCTGCTTATTTTTACTATTTTCAAATATTTAACTATCAAGAAATGCTAATTTTTTCGCAGTAACAAGTACATATTATTTCTTAAATAATTGTATGAAATACAAAATAGAAATAAAAAATTAAGATATCAACAGAAGCAGATTAATACATATAAAATATTTCTATAATACTTTTAATGAACATAAAAATAAAGAGGAATTATTAAATTAAAAATAATTAAATATTAGAATTTTAAGAATTAAAACAAATTATTTATAGCAAGAAATTTTATAATATGTTTTAAATAAAAAATTAATTCTTGTTTGTTTGTTTTAAATTCATATATCTTTTTTAACACTAGACATGTGGAAAATAAATTAACATGTTAAAAATCAGTCATATTCATTCATGTTACATTCATTTCTTATCATCAAAACCAATTATGATCATCAATTTTTAGCACAGAAAAGCGATTTTATTTTAATACTGTATTTTAATTAAATAAATTGCAATTTAAAATAATAGCTGCATTTACAAATTTCAATTAAATAAATAATTTAATCTTAATATATTTGCAATAATGTTTTATTTAATATAAGTTGTACATTAAATATAAGTTTCGAGATGAAAATGTAAAAGTGGAATTAATTACAATACTTTTAATAATTAAAACAAACATACTACATTACTAAATATGTATTATGTACATCTGAAGCTAAAATCATGAAGTATCTCAACAAGTACAAATTACAGGTACAGGGTATTAATTTTAAATAGTTTTTTGAATAACAGAAATTGGAATAAAAAAGAATTGAAATAGCAACAAAAACAGATCGTTAAATTGAAAATATCCGTATAGTGCTATATGTATTCAGGGGTTAACTTTATAACTTTAACAAGATTTTATTTCCACAGTGTCTGTATTGCGTATGAACAGATGTTTTAAATTTAGAGCAAAGCAGATGTTTAAATTGAGACAAAAGCAACATTAACGGTAGTCATAAAACAGCAGCTGCATATAGAAATGCTCTTTTTCCTTCTTTGCACTTTTTGAAAATTGTTCTTTTTTAATACTTTATTTATTTTAACATATTATTTTTATTCTTAAAAGAATAAATAATGAGTAATAATAATAATGAATAATAATGTTCTTAAATGAATAATATTTAAAATTCTTATAAAAAAATCTTGTAAAAATAAAACAAAAAATAGTAGAAATAATATACATACAATCTATATAATTTTGAGAACAGAATCGTGAAACAATTTAAATTAAATATTTATTACAATTGTATAAATAGAAAGATTTAAAAATAATACAGTTCTTAATATTCTATGAATATTCGAAGATTTATTGAAAAATATGGAGCTGTCTGGCTGTGATATAAAGATGAATAGCAAATAGAAAGTGAATACAAACATATATGAGATAAGTTTGTAACATTTTGTGTTACAAACATATAATTAAACAAGTAATATTAAAAAAAAAAAAAAAAAAAAATTAAAGCCAATTTCTACTTTTTTCCCCACTATATTGCAGAAAGTACTTTATAAATAAAGTTGAAACTTTTCTCTTACATCTGGCGCCATCTATTGGTAGATATATGCAACTCAAATCTAAAAAAAACTAAAATTAATTAATTAAATTTAATTAATGAATTAATATTTGAAAAAAAAATGTATTAACATCAAGTATCATCCACTACAAGTTCAAAAAAATGTATTTGAACTTGAGTGGAGGTATAAAAAGTATTTGATTAACTATTAAAACTTTGAACAAGGTATATATAGGGAGAGTGAGACCTAATAGTAGGAATTGAAGGAAGATAACTTTTTTTTTGCAGTTCTATATATTCACTCAGCTCTTAAAAATTTGAGATCTAGTATTGCAGCTGTTTTGAATTTATCGGAAGTGAAAGCGGACTCTATTCAAAAACTCTTTTTAAGTTTCCCGATAAATCGCCGAGTTCTGATGAACGTATGCGTAGTGGCCTCATGTGTCTGATAGCTGAAAAGTAAAAGCGTGTGGCTTATGTTATGCAAAAACTCGCTAATATCTAGTGGATCATTTCGATATTTTAATCTTTCCAAAATTTCTTACAATATTTATGAAGTTTTCAATAACATTCTTTGCTGATGAAAACTTCTCTCCAAATTTTCTTTCAACGAAAAATCTCACTACATTAAATTTTACATACAAAAGAACTAAAAGTTATCAAGATTTTTTTGAAAAATTCTATTGTATAATCTATATGTACGTATGTATGTATTCAAAGTTCGTGGAACTGCATTTCGGGAAAAATTTCTGCTTATACTTTTTTGCATATCTGTTCGTAAGAATGGATTATTTTCACTATGGCTTATTTTTATTGCACTCTCCTTTACCGATATTTTCCAAAATATGCAATTTTAATAATAAACACGATATTCACTTTTTATGATTTTGTCTAAAAATTACCCGCTTGACATTTTTTTAACAAGATGTGCCTAAAAAAGCTTATTTACTCAAACAATAAAAAATTCAACGAAACTTAAAAAGGTTTAGATTAAAAAAATTCTTTATTCCTTGTGAAATTTTTCGAATTCGATAATAATAAGAATATTCCAAAATATATCTTTAGATTTATAAAGTTTTAGTTTTTTTCTTTTAGAATTTGGTACGATTTATAATAGATTATATTCAAGTAAACTGTTTAAATTTATGTTATAAATTTATAACCTATCTTTGTGTCTATTCCATAACATATTGCTGTTGTATTCTTGGATTGATGTATGAATTATTCTATTTTTGTAATTCATATTACGACATTTAGAAGTTATTACATAATTCAATGAAAAACATGAATAAACTATTATACGATTGATTATACATTTTTTAAAAGTATAAACAATTAAATTATTTTTTAATATATGCCTTTTAATAATTGCATGCTGCAATAAAACTATTTCTTTTTTTTTTTTCAATCTTTAAAATTGACTAAGCCAAAATAAATTGAATTTCAGATTTATTTTTCGGTCTTCAAATTTATAAAATATGATTTTAACCAGAAAAAAAACACCTGTTAAATCTTTATGCGTACGAACTTATTTAACGAGAATGAAAATAAAATATATTACTTTTAAAAACATATCTTTCTCTCAATTTTTATAACATTTTCATTAAACAAAATGCAATTTAAAATTCTTATTGAAAAAACTGCACTATTAATTTTTAATCTGAGCTGTTTATCAGTTAATTCACTTTCTATAATATGTGATCAAAAATGAATTATATGTACGTTTAATTATTTGATATTAAAAAATACAAAATATCATTTTTGACGAAAATTTTTTAAGTAAACTATTTAACATACATGCATTTAAAAAATGAAACACCATTTATGATTTTAAAGAAAGAATAACAAAAAGTACATTAACCCAGTGTTTATTACTTAATTATAATATATATTTATTTATTTCAAAGTTATTGGCAAACAAAAATGAAACTTATCTCTATCATTAAAGCAGAAATATTCAGATGAAAATCCCTTTAATAATCATTATATTTACAATTGCATAGTTAAATACTTAATAATGAGTAATCACTTCATTTTCTGTATTTCAATATAAATCAAATAAAATTATTAATAAATATATAAAAATGTACGATTACAAAAGTAGTTAAAATATAAAAAAACATTTAATCTAATCTTGGATACGAAACTAATAAAATTTAATGCTTGTGTACAAAGAAAAACATGTTTTTGTAATATGTAAAGAAAAATTCTTCATATTAAATAAATACATCATTTATTAAATAAACAAATTGTAAATCCTATTGATTAAATGAAAAATCATTAAAATCAGACAAAATAAAAATTATTTTGAATTTAAAATTTATTTTGAAAAATTCACTACAAAATGAGGCGTGTCTAAGTTGGCATAATAGTCCGAAAAAAGACTTGGAAGAAAATATTTTTAAAAATAAATTTCGCAAAAATTCTGAGCGAAATGTGAGATAACTATTTTTCAGTCTAAAATTTAAATAAAGTGAAATTGGGTCAAATATTTGAATTCCAAACAGAAACATAAAAGTTTGTAAGCACGTTTACAGGTGTGGCAATATGTTTTTAATGTGTTACAATTTTCTATTTATTCAAGCAATTATGACATAAATTTAAAGAGTTATTTGATTTTTGAATTGAAATATTATATTTAGATTTTCAAATATGAAAAATTCTATCATTATAAATTTTTGTTTTGAAAAAAAAAGTGCGATTATTTTAGTTTTTAAATAAAAATTAGCTTTACTTAATTTACTTTAAACCGTCAAATAAAACGAAAGAATTCTATTTTGTAATTTTTAAGACATTCGATTAAGGTATCAACGTAAGTGTGTCATATTTGAAATAGGTAGGAGCAGTAAAAGTTTCCCCAAGTATTATTTTCTTTATTACTCACATAACGAACTTGTATAGAAAACTTATCCATTTTGAATATATCATTGGTTTCAAAAGTTAATATTAAAAAAAAACTATTTAGAATTAATTTAACTAATAGAATTTATGTCTTGCACTATCTAACGTAGAATTAGTTTATTACAAGTTGATATTATTTGGTTTTCAATAGTCCAAATAATATAAGAGAGTTTTTGGCAGAGTGTTGAAAAGCATTTATTAAAACTGTGGACAGTCATCGGTTTTTTCTCTTAATAGAACTCTAAAATTCCCCTCGTTTGCAGTCTGTATCTTTTATATCTAGATGCCCACAAAGACTAATCATCTTAATGAAGGGAACATGTTTCTATTTTGGTAGCTCCAGAAGTACCATCTACTGCAATAATATGAATGATGTATTTATTTTTTATTTTATTTTCTATTGCATCAATATTTTTAAGTATTAATAAAATTTAATGTGCTTCTTGGTTTTCTGCTGCTTTGAAAATTATTCTAATGCATGTTTCGAACTGTCTAACCTCCAGTTTTTCATCTAATTTTTCTTACTTCAGTTTAAGAAAATGCTACTCAGCAAATATGTAAAACAATATTTACCATACATCGTATTTTCTAATCTTCGGATTGACAGTCGAGTTAAGTCTTCCAAACTAAGATAAATGAAAACTTTATTACTTTTCTCATTAAAAAGAAAATCAAAATTTGCGTCAATTTCCAGAACTTTGCTACGAAATATTTTAGACAACATATTGACATTTGTGTTTGCATTATTAAAATAATTTGATATTGTATCATTGCTGCTTCTAGAATGGTGATTTCTTATCGGTACATCCCATAAATTATATAATTTCATAGGACTTAACTATTTTATTTTAATAAAAACGTTAATATGAATTTATGTAAAATTTTTACTTTCTGCCAATATTCTCTCAAAAAATGAGAAAGCTTTAACTTAATCTGAAAGAAAATTTCAAAATCCAATAAGTAAGTTCTGAATGTGATCTTATTTTGTTCATGATTCCATAATTAGAACAGTTAGTAAATGCCATTTTTTTTTTTACTGAACGTTGTATTTACTTTGTAGATGCATTGAATTTGCTATGCCGAAATGGGGAGATTTTTTACAAGCTAAATGTTTTATCTTTTTCTTTTTTGTGGAATATTAAAGAGACAGTTATAAAATTTCTACTATTTTTTAAATACGAATAAATTTCATACAATTTTTAATATTACGGTTTTTATAAATAGAGAACGCGCTACGGTTTCTTGAAAATTGTTCTCATGAAAAAGTGCTTAAAGTCCTCTTCTGTATGAATAAAACACATTAATATTGACTTTGTTTGACTAAAACTTTTATTCTTAGAAAATTTTCCGTCTTTTAATATTTACTGCAGCCGCATAATGGTATAAATGGCGCTACGAGGTCTAAGTAGAAAATATGAAATATATACATTATTTTGAAATATCAAATATAAATTGCCAGTAGGGGAGCTGTTGATTGCGTGTTTTTTTATAGTGCGAGTTTGACTTAACGGACAAGAAATTCAGAAATTTATAGAATTCCGGGATAAAATCTAGAATACTGTACCCCTGACGAAGTCACCAATCATGCAACCCGGGATATTTCGTCAATTTCGTTTTGTTGCAATATTGTAATTAGAGGAATTCGTAACTTCTTCTTTGTCGAACAATATAATTACTATTTTATTGCTACTTTGATAGTTATTTGCTCAATTTTAATTTATAGTGAATAAGAACAGAAATAAAGTTTAAAATAGTTTAACCGTAATAAAACTTTTAAATAATTATTCCGCTAAATTATTGATTGTGAGATTTTCTTATAATGTTTGTCAGCCACTGATGCAGAATATAAACTTTTTTCAAGTTGCCACAGATGTAAATACGAAACAAACAGCAGAAACGATTTTTTATTTTATGTTTCATTATCAAATAATCATTTTCTTTTTAATACTATTGACATAGTTAAAATTTTGTGAAAACCGTTATTTGAACTGGCGTTGAAAAAAAATGTTACTTTTTAATTTTAGAACATTAATTCACGGCGAAAACTCCTGTCGAATGCATTAAAATTTTATGTGTTTTCTAATGTTCGCTTTTAATGCTGCTGACATAGTAAAGGTTTTATTGCAACCGTTATTTGAATTCACGAGAAGAAATGTTACTTTTTATTTTTAGAACTTTAATTAAAAAAAATAACGACTCCTTTAGACGCATTACATTTTTCTGCGTTTTGTGATGTTTCTGTTGGCATATTTAAGTTTTCGTGGCAACAGTTATTTGAATTCGAGTGTAAAAATGATACTTTTTAATTTTAGAACGTTAGTTTGCGGAAGAAAAATGGTGTTGAAACGTAATAATTTTTTTTCTGTGGTTTTGTGATGATGTTCTTGTTTTCTTCTTTTATTTGATGTGTCTATACAAGGACAAATTTTATTGTAGCAATAAAAATATTGTTTTCGTCTCAGATAGCAGCAGTTGTTCAGAAATAAGTAGCTATTCGAATACAGTAATATCTACATGAAAAACAAAGATCCTAAATAAAACCTTCTTAAAATGTCGAGAATTGGAACATACAAAATTAAAATAAGAATGACCCCATATAAAATATTATATACAGAGTCTAAATATTTAAAAAATGTATTAGAATTTGCAACAAATTTTGCATACTTTCCCATATTGTTTTTAATCTTTTTATTTAAAGTTGATAATTTTATAAGCTATTAAGATTTCGAAATTAATTAATTTTAATATTAAAGTAATTAAATGTTCCAATCGAATCAAAAATTTAAAGTCTTTGGTGTAAAATCTTTTATTATTTACTTTTATGAGTGAAATTTTTTTCACTGTTCTGGTATTTCCACAAGTTGTCAAAATTTTTAAAACCGAACGATGAGATTTAGTTATGTTATCTAAGAATGTCTCGGTTTTCAATAATTTGTTGTTTTATTCTATTAATATGGTTATGGCTACAGATAATGTTTAAAAACATTTATTAAAATTTCATTGTACTAAACTTTATAATCAAATTGTGAATTTATTTACGTTTTTAAAACGTATAAATTTACATGTTGAATATACCGGTTCTCGTTAGATCACCGAAGTTAAGCATCATTGGGCGCGGTCAGTACTTGGGTGGGTGACCACCTGGGAACACTGTGTGCCGTTGGCAAATTTGGGACCTGAATGGCCGAGTGTCTAGCGCTCTGGCGCTCGGTGCCACAGGTTCCGGGTTCGAATCCCGGCGGTGCCATGGATGTTTGTAGTGGTTCGGAATCCACTTTAAGCCGTAGGTCCCTGTCTTCTATGACTGTAAGAGCGTCACGGAGCAAAAGTCAGGCTTCTACCTACGGGTGCTCCATCACAACAGAAGCTGCTTCCTTCCCCTTCATTCATGAGTCCATATGGGCTCGTGGGCTTGGCCAGCCAAGTGGGATAAGAAACAACAAACAACAAACATAAATTTACATGTAATTTTTTGCACATTCATATTAAATGTAAGCGCTAAAATTCATGAATTCCGACACAAGATTAGGAATTAAAGAAAATATATCAATCAGTTTTGTGAGCCAGTTGGAGGTCATTTGCAGCCGTGCCTAATTGTGAAAGCAAGAAATATCTTTATTTCAATTAATTATTGAATTTTTACAGTTTTTCTGTCGAATTTTGGATTTGTATTAAATTGAAAACTGTGATAAAACTCAAAATAAAAAGCCTTAACCTCAAGTTATTATACAAGTGTACACAATTTAATTTTTTAATTACTAGTTAAAAGTGTTATCAACATGATGGTTAGTTATAATACATATATGAAAGATAATAATGCGTTACAATATAACATATTTATTTGTAGTGTTACATCTTAAAATGTTCACAGTTTTTCCGATTTTTTTCCTACCCTTCCCATATGATTTTCCTGGAAAGGTCTCTTAATTTGTACATAATTCTATCAAAAAATAAAGTTCCTAAATCTCTTGAATCAAGGTTTTTAAATCGATTTTTGTGTTAAAACTAGAACTTAACTTGAAGCTTAATAAGTTGACTGTGTAAGCATTCGGGAACAATACCAATCTCGCATGAGCAACTAAAGCATTTTAGATCTTTTTTTTGAAGTTCACAAATACAACAAACTGCATAATTTGTGGACAATAAGTTCTTTTAGTTCCTATATATCTCACGATTATGTAGGATAATTTTTGCTATAATGTAGGATAATTTTAGCGATAATTTAAGATAATTTTAGCTTTTATGCCAAAGACATTAGTTTGTCACAACAAAGTTCTAGAACGTCCATGCAATTCGCGAACAAATTTGAATGTAATTAAAAGTTTTGAAGAAGAAATTGGAGAAGTTAATTAAGATGAATCAGAAAGACTTAATATTATTGTTAATAAAAACAAAACATTTCCATTGGAATCAGAAAGAAATAAAAAGACAAAAAGGGCTATCAAAGTAGGATTACTCATTTGATAACATTAAAAACAATTATCCAAAATATGCCAGGAGCTCCGAAAAGTTGAAATTTTTTTTTCATAAATATCTTATATTACTTTGTAGAGTGCGCTAATATTTATGTTAGAAATAATCATTAAAGTCTGTTATGTATCGTCCCACTAAAAGCTCAGAAGAAAGAAAGTACTAATTTATGAGTAAAACTATGTCATAGGTTTATTTAGTAAAATTAAAAAAAGGTGGCTAAACTTATGAATTCTCCAATTGTATTATTACAATTATTATCAACATGAAAATTATAATTTATATTATATAATTCGGTTGAGCTATTTGAAATTTTTTTTATGTAGTGTCTCTTATTCTTAGATAAATTCAAAAAGGTTAATAATTAATGGCTAGTCAACCATGAGACACAAGAAAATGCGATATCAAAAATTATAAATAATTATTATAATTTATTATTTTTATAAAATATTATAGCTTGACTCAAGAATTGTTGTTAATTTTAGGAAAAAAATGTAGCATATTGTTGTAAAAGTAAAGCTTATTACTTTACAAAATTATTCCACAGGATACCATTGCAATACTTCAGTTCCTTTCATTTTTTCCAGAAATTTCTTATTAAGTCTCTCATTCTGCTCTACCGAGAAATACTTTTTCCAACTTCCAGCATTCCCTTTATACACATATTGTACTTCCGAAAGACTTCTCGGGGAATTTAAGGATTGAACAAATTCCTTCATGTACTGAAGTCCATATGGCACCTGTTCAAAATCCTTTTGGACCCTGTCCATATCAAATATAGCCTCATATTTATTTTTCTTATATTCAAATCCGCTGTATTCTATAATGTTGTAAAGAACGGACTTATCTTTCTCAATGGCCTCTATGTATTCTTTACCAAGAAATTTCGCGAGATTCAATACAACATTTTTGATATCCCTTTTCATGTCTTCGTATTTTGTGTAAAATACATTGGCATCTCTTCGATGGGGATACCAGTCTAGTAAATGATCGAAGTAGTCTCCATATAGCATGTCGCCTTCTATGAAGCATTCGAAGAAATCATTGAATTCTCCATCCCAAAAACCAAAACCAGGTTGTCTGCGAGCATGGTGGAAAAAAGAAACGCAGCAATCTTTCGGATTTCGTGCTACAAATATGTACTTGGCATCCGTGGAATATGGCATGTAGGAATAAGGTTTTGAGTTTTGAATGCTCCAGGTCTTGGCATGTTCGTAATTCCTTCCATTCCAAGCATATCGATAAATGGTATCAATTTTAAAAAATCTGTCGATTTTTCCACTTCTCGACCTTTGCGGAAAATATATAGTGCGATATTCTGCATCCAATTAGAACCACATTTAGGGTATGGGTTTGTATTCGAGTACTTCTTTGATACACTTAGGAGCTAAGAATTGAGCAACAGGAATGCCATTTATATGTCTCGTTGGTATTCTTTTTATTCTGTCTGTCATGTTGATTACACCTCTGCCCTAAAACGAGTTATTCAAAAATTAATAGTAATCATAAATATTATCACATATCAAGTATAAGTGGAATACACAATCTACAATTTTTAAAGAAAATAAAGTAATTTTTTAACAAAAGAATGCACTAAAAAGAATTTATGCAAAGAATCGATACCAAAAAAGGGTTTATATTTACATTCAAAACCTAGAATGCTAAGTGTTAACAAATTACAGAAAGGAATTATTGTCTACAATATAAAAAGAGGAAATCAAATTAATTTTTAATGTCAGAGTGTAACATTTTGTTTTCGTCTTCATAAACATTCACAGGAATTTCGGGATCAAAACTGAAGCAAGGTTTTTCTAGTGTAAGTTAATTCTGCTTTCTAATTACTTTAATTTCTGGACATATTGTTCTTAAAAATATCTAGTGCATCATTTCGATATTTTAATCTCCCCAAAGTTTCTTAGAATATTTATGAGGTTTTCAATAGCATTCAATGCTGATTAAATTTCTGATTAGCTTTCGTCTAACAAAAAATCTCACTTCCTTGAATTTTACATTTAAAAAAAGCAAACATTTTCAGGATTTTTAAAAAAAATTCTGTTGTATAAATGAAATTTTATCAATGTATACTTATTCAAAGTCCGCGGAACTGCATTTCTGGAATATTTCTCTGTTTATAGATTTTTATATTTTATATTTATTTTTACTATTACTATTGCTAGCATTTATTTTTATTGCAGTCTTATTTACCGATATTTTTCAATATATGTAATTTTAATATTTATAATCATTTTTTTTTATGATTTCTTTTAAAATTACTTGCTTGAAATTTGGCATAACAGAAAAAAAATTGGCATATTACAGTATTACTTTGGCATTATTTTATGGTAATAGTGATTAACATCGTTGTTAAAGTGATACATTTTTGTGAGTCAGAAAAACAAATACCACACAATAATTTGGTGTTAAAGCAATAAAATTTGGGGTAAAAGCAATTTATCGATAAAATATTGGCAAAACACTGATATATTTTGGTGTTAGAGAGATAATATTTGGCGTAAAAGCAAATCATGAAATTTGTGCCATAATAGTCATAAAATTTGGCTGAAAAGCGATATAATTTGGCGTAAATGCAATTTAAGTATAAAGTATTAGGCATAATAGTGTTAAAATTGTCCGTAAAAGTGATATTTGGCGAAAAAGCGTTTTAGAAATAAACTTTCTCTTAGTGATAAAATTTGGCGATAAAGCAATGTCTTTTGGGGTAAAAGCAATCTAAGGAATCAACTTTCACGTGATAGCTATTTTGCTGTAATGGTGCCGAAATACCAATTTTTGGCGATGAATTTTGGTATAATACCATTTTACAAAGACGCCGAACTTTAACAACCAATTTGTTTGCTTACTTGGTATCCTGGCGATGGATTTTCGGCAAAAGCATTCCGTTTTTTGATTAAAAAAATAAAAAGTTCTTAACGATTCAGTTCACTGTATGCGTTTTTGAGTGTTTTATTTATTGGAGAAATGAAAATAACATTAACTTTACCTGATCTCTGCTGCTGATTACATTCCCTCCCTACTCTCAATTGCCGCTAGTTATTATGGTAGTATAAGGATCGATCCTTCTAAGAACACCCTAGGCTATTTTTCCTACAACAGTAATATATTATTCTTGACCCATGATTATTAGGCTTATTTTTATGTTTTAGAAGTAATATTTGCATGTAATTGTAAAGGAATAAATACTTGTATGATAATAAACAAAAACTCCAGATACCAATATAAATGCTGCTATTCCACTAATTGTCTAGGTACGTATTAACTTTATGAATAATGAGTATTGATACAAACAATAGTAGCATCTGTCATCTTAATTTTAATTTAACTCTAAAAATGGCCGAACGTTTTTTAAAAAACAAAAAGGAATAATAACCTTTCAAAAAGATAAATTGTAGAAATATAACATTTAGTTTTATTAATTTAAGTTACTTGACTCTCCCCTTGAATTTGATCAATTCTCTAAATCATTCATGTAATTTCGTATTTTTAAATTTACCGTTATTTTATTCTTTTATTATTTTTTCATTAATTCGTTTATTACTTATTTCTAAAAGCTATTTCTTAGTTTATTTCAGCTAATCTTGCTAAAACGTATTTCTACAAATAAAATTCTTAAAACCCTCACAAATCAATATTTGTCAATCGTGTTTAACAATAAATCAATGCTTTTACGATTATAGATATTTTAATCAATGTTTTTATGATTATAGATATTTTAATCAATGTTTGTGATTAATGATATTTTAATCAGTGTTTATTATTATTCATATTTACTCAACGTTTTAATCAATGTTTATAATTACTGATATTTTAATCAATGTTTCAATGTTTTTAACACTTAAAGTGTTAAAACTACTTGAAATTCAGGTAATTGAAATTGTAAACATTCTGAAATGTCTAACACCTATGAAAACCTCGCACCAGCAAATAAAGGTGTTAGATCTTTGTTTTCAAAGTCTTTGTTTGCAAACAGCACAATTAGTAGTTTTAGTTCATCTATCTAACTATTATATAGGATAATTTTAGCTCTTATACCAAAGATATATGTTTATCACAAGAATGTTTTCAAATGTTCATGCAATTCACGAAATAATTTGAATATATTTAAAACATTGGAAGAAGAAATTGGAGAAGTTTGTAAAGATGAATCAGCTGTAATTTCTAATGTTTTTATAACGATGTAATTTAATTTTAAATTTAGATTATTTTTTTGACATAAAAAAATCGTATAATTAATTGTAAAACTCACTAATATTCATGCTAAAAATGATCTGTAAAGTATGATATAAATCGTGGCCACCAAATGCTCAGAAGAATGAAAATACTAATTTATGAGTTAATTAAGTCATAATATTATTTCAGTAAATATAAATGGTGGTTAAACTTACGTGTTATCCAATTATATTATTATAATTATTATGAACATTAAAATGATATTTTGTAATATATAATTTATCTGAGATATCTGGAAAAAAATGTATGTAACTGAGTCATCCTTGCGACATTTAGCATTACAGTCTTATCCTTAGATTTATCAAATAAAGTTGTCTTAGATTTATTAAGAATGGCTTACCAGGAGAGACAAGAAAATGAGGTAGCAGAAATAATATTTTATTAATTTGTCTCAAGAATTGTTATTATATTTAGGATAAAATTGAAGCATATTGTAGCAGTGCAAACGTAAAGCCTATTATAGTACTTTAAAGCATTATCCAAAATACGACACGAGCACCAAAATGCTGAAAATTACGTTAGAAATAATCGTTAAAGTCTGCTATAAATCATTACACCAAAAGCTCAGAAGAATGAAAGTAGTAATTTATGAGTACTTTCATCCAAATGTATCATTACAAATATTATTAATATGACAATTATATTTTGTATTATATAATTGAGATGAGCTATTTGAAATTTTTTTATGTAGTGTCTCTTATTCTTAGATTAATTCAAAAAGGTCAATCTTGAATGACTGTTCTACCATGAGACACAAGAAAATGAGATATCAAAATTTATATTTTATTAATTTGCCTCAAGAATTGTTGCTATTTTTAGGAAGAAACTGCAGCATATTGTTGCAAAAGTAAAGCCTAGTTCTTTACAAAGTTATTCCACAGGATACCATTGCAAAACTTCAGTTCCTTTCATTTTTTCCAGAAATTTCTTATTAAGTCTCTCATTCTGCTCAGCCGAGAAATGGTTTTTCCAACTTCCAACATTCCCTTTATACACATATTGAACTTCCGAAAGACTTCTTGGAGAATTTAAGGATTGAACAAATTCCTTCATGTACTGAAGTCCATAGGGCACCTGTTCGAAATCTTTTTGGACCCTGTCCATATCAAATATAGCCTCATATTTATTTTTCATGTATTCAAATCCGCTGTATTCTATAATGTTGCAAAGGACGGAATTATCTTTCTCAATGCCCTCTATGTATTCTTTACCGAGAAATTTCGCGAGATTCAATACAACATCTTTGATGTCCCTTTTCATGTCTTCGTATTTTGTGTAAAATACATTGGGATCTTTTCGATGGGGATACCAGTCTAGTAAATGATCAAAGAAGTCTCCATATGGCATGTTGTCGCCTTCTATGAAGCATTCGAAGAAATCATTGAATTCTCCATCCCAAAAACCAAAACCAGGTTGTCTGCGAGCATGGTGGAAAAAAGAAACACAACAATCTTTAGGATTTCGTGCTACAAATATATACTTGGCATCCGTGGAATATGGCATGTAGGAATAAGGTATTTGAGTTTTGAATGCTCCAGGTCTTGGCATGTTCGTAATTCCCTCCATTCCAAGCATATCGATAAATGGTATCAATTTTAAGAAATCTGTCGATTTTTCCACTTCTCGACCTTTGCGGAAAATATATAGTGCGACATTCTGAATCCAATTAGAACCACATTTAGGGTATGTATGGATAAATACGTCACCTGGTATGGGTTTGTATTCGAGTACTTCTTTGACGCACTTGGGGGCTAGGAATTTAGGAACAGGAATGCCATTTATATGTCTCCTCAGTACTTTTTTTATTCTGTCTTTCATGTTGTTTACGCCTGTTTTATAAAAAGAGTTATCATCAAAAAATTAATTGTAATCATAAATATTGTCAATATAGCAAGTATAAATGTAATGCAAAAATCTACAATTTTTAAGGATAAGAAAGTTAGTTTAAACAACAAAAAAAAAAAAGGCACTAAAAATAATTTATGCGGATTAGATACAAAAAAGTTTTTTTTTTTTTTTTTTTTTTTTACATTCGAAACCTAGAATGCTAAATGTTAACAAATTAGAATACCTTACACCAATTAGTAGAATATGATTTATAACCTTGACACTTATGATAAAATACTTTTATGCCGGTCCTACAGAATCCGCTTTAATAGAATCCCCCAAATTTGAACGACATGCATTTCGATAAGGAACTTGGGAGGTTCAAGCTCGCCATCTTACTCCTAGATGCTGGCCTGGCTTAGCCTGTGCAAATACTGCATGGAATTTGGACAATGCTGACCAATTCAACCTTTGGATGAGACTGAAAAGGATGACGACCATTTCAGGAGCTTTTGGAACCATCGAAAAAGGAAGACGAACAATTTAAAAACAACAATTTCCTTTAACATCCGATGGTACTTGCATCTCGAGAAGACCCTACGATTTCAAAACGTCTTCGAAGAAGTTATTGATTTCCTTTTTTTCAATTCCTTCTATTAGCACACACTCTCCCTATATATATCTTGTTCAAATTTTCAATTGTTCATAAAATACTTTTTATTCATCCCACTCAAGTTCAAATACCTTTTTTTTGAACTTGTAGTGGATGATATGATGTTAATACAGTTTTTTTCAAATATTAATTCAGTAATTAAATTTAATTAATTAATTTTATTTTTTTGTAGATTGCATATATCTACCAATAGATGGCGCCAGATAAACTAAAAAAAAAGAAAAAAAGAATTGCAATATAGTGATGCAATACTTTCTGCAATATAGTTAAAAAAAAAAGTAGGAATTGACTTTAATTTTTTTTTTATATCACTTGTTTTTAATTAAGTGCTCAAAAATGTAAACATATCCCTGAATTTATATACAAATTGAAATTTTCTACAATTTGTGAAGATTATTATTTGTTCTTTATTTTAAACAAGCTTCACAATTTTTGGGGTTTATTTAAAATTAAAATGGTATATTATATTGTCAACTATGAAAAAAAAAATGAATTCAAAATGTGATTGAGCTACAATAAATTTGAATATATATTTAAAAAAAAAAATTTTGTTTTTTTTATAATACTTTTTTATTTTCATAAAATCACATTTAAATAATTATTTTTTGACATATACACAGTTTTTTGACTCTGCAATAAAAACTTGTTCAGTTATCTTCAAAAAATTATAAATTTTTAAAATTTGTTTTATACGACAATAAATTGAATTTATGTTTTTTCGAAAGTTATATTGCTTATCAAATTTATAAATTTTGATTTTAAGATGAGTATTTTAAGAAAAAGTAATACTACTTTAAAAAGGTCATTTTAGTTTTTAAGATTGAGAAGTACTCTAAAAATTGTTACATATATAACATTTAATTTATAATGGAAAATGGAAGTAATTCTTTTTTTTCGTTAACAATATAGATTTCTGTTGTTAAAAGTAACGTATTCATATTTTTTCTTTTGAAATATTATAATAGGAAATTTGATCCTAAGCGGTTTGACAGCTAAATTGCCATGAGAAAATGCACTGAAATGCTAAATTGCTTAAAAAATATGCGATCAAAAAGGAATTACATGTACTACTATTTGAGATAATGAAAACTACAAAATATCATTTGTTAAGATTCTTTAACCAAAAAATCTTAAATAATTAATAGTGATATGTCTCGAATGTAAAATAACTTTCAGTGAATTAAAAGAAAAAATTAAGAAAACTTTTAACCCAGTTATTGAATTCAAATATATAACAGCACCTAATAACTAAAAAACAACAAAATTTACACAAAAACTCTAAAAGTTGGCTTCTTTACCTTAATTTGAAACGTTCCGTGCAAACTGAAGTTGGTCTATGCAATGCAAACTCAAAAATGAATTTAATTTTTTTTTTTAATTTTCTGCAGAACTTTGAATAAAATATGAAGTAGTTGTTTATCCCACGCGAGTTTAAATACTTACGAATCGGGTGATGTTTCAGAATTTTAGAAAATATATGCTTTCAGAAGCAGATTATGGGGCATGCCAATATTTTGCACATTTCTTGCAAGTTCTTATTTATTCAAAAATCTATGACGTAAATTCTGGAGGTCATCTTATATTTTCATGATTCTGCAATTAACGCAGCTAGTAGATAACACTGTTTTGCTAAGCATTATGTCTACTTTGTAGATGCATTGAATGGACGAAATCGGGAGATTTTTTGCATACTGAAAGTTTTATTCTTTTTTTTATTTTGCGAAATATCTGAAAGACATTTGTATTTATAAAATTCCTACTACCACTTTTTTAAATACGTATAAATTTTACAAAATTTTTAATATTACAGTTTATATAAATAGTGAATGTGCTACATTTTTCTTGAAAATTGCTCTCATGAAAAATTGCTTAAAGTCCTCTTATGAATGAATAATTCACATTAATACTGACTTTGAGTGACTAAAACATAAAACCTTTTAATATTCTCTTCTAACTTATCAGTATAAATGGAGCTACGAAGATTAAGTAGAAAATCTGAAATATAAATTGCTTTTAAATATCAAATATAAATTCACACCAGAGGTAGATGTTTATTATGTGCGAACTTTTAATGAAACGGGCAAAAATTTATAGAATTCTGTTTTTCTGCTTTAAAAAATATAAATGGTTTTTGTGATATACAGTTCACTGTGTGTTTGTACATTCATTCACTACATTCTCTCCCTACTCACAATTCTCGCTTAACTATTGCAGTAGTAGAAGACTTGATTCTTCCAAAAGCTTCCTATGTTATTTATCCAATAACAATAAAGTATCATGCTTGTCTCTTGTATATTAGGCTTGTTTTTATGCTTTACGTACGAAGAAGTAACGTTTGCATGTAAGTGTGAAGGAGTAAATACTTGCATGATAATAAGCAGAAACTCGAGATATCAGTATAAATTATCTAGCTACACATTAATTTTATGAATAATAAATACTGATACAAGCAATTGTATTATGTGTCATCGTAACTTTAATTTAACCATAAAAGTGACCAAACTTTTTTAAAGAACAAAAAGGAATAGCAACATTTCAAAAACACAAATTCAACCTTCACTTTTATAAATTTAAACAGACTCACACAACTTGAAATTAATATTTTCTTAATTTAAACTAACTCTGCATTTCGGAATGAAACTAGTGAAAAATTATAAATATTGATATCGAGCACCCCAAGCTTTTAGAACAGTGACATTAATTTTCTAGTCAGTCATTTTATTCTTATATTAATAATTATTTTTTACTTTGATTAATTCTAAAAGCGTGTCTTTTTAAATTATAATTTATTTTTTACTTTTTAGTTTGATTAATTCTAAAAGCGTGTTTTAAGCTATAATATTTAAAGGAGGTTCCGGTAAGGAGGACTGGAACTATAGTTCTTACAATAATTTAAGTGTGAGTAAAACAAAGGCTAAATGCGAATATGTCGAGTCAGCCAGGATTCGAACAGGGAATCTCCTAATTCGTAGTCAGGCTCGTTATCCGTTGTGCCGCGGTCCCACGCAGGTATGAATGTCTTTACTGAATACTTTCATTCTACATGGGTTAAATTGTTCTTCATAAGTTAAAATAAAATCACTCATCCTGGCGATCCTAATTATGATGAGATAATAAACTTATCAAAATATTTTATTGTCGTCAATCCTTGATAAGTCTACAACGTTTAAATTAAACCTGATCGCTTAAAGTAGGGCAAAATCGAGCCCAAAGAGTCAATTGCAAACAAACATACAGGTGAAACTAATAAAAGCGTATTAAAAAAGAATAATCAAATAAAGTTTGTGAAACCAATTATTATTATTTAATTAAAATATAGATATATAGATATATTCCTTTCGGTAAAGGTGTTATAGATAAACAAAACCTAATTGCATTATTATTATTATTAAAACAGAAAGAAGCTAGAATCAGAAGAAAAGACATTTTTCACCTTTATATATTTATTGTTGCATAATTACCCACCAAGTCACTAATAATACATTTGTTTTCTATAATGCATTATACATTATAAATTTATTCATATACATGTAAAAGATAAATTACATTAAATAATTATTAATTAAAAGTAAAAATACATGTATTATTATTCTTGAAATCGTTTAAAATTATTGAAATTCAATATTCTTAAAAAATATTTTTGCAATACATAATTCTACAAATGCAAGCAAATCCAACTTTCATGGAATGTTTAAAATAAACAAATTAAAAATTATATTAATAATTGAAGAAAGGGAAATTATTAAAATCAGTTAAAATTGAAATAGTATGAATAATAACATTGAAGTAGTACCCTTTTTTTTTTCCTTAGTTTGAAAAATTCACTTCAAAGTGAGGGCTGCCTTAGAAATACAACAGAAATTAAAAAAAGATTCTTGAACGAAACCTTAAATAGCGTGCAGAATTGTGAATAGAATGTGATTTATTATTATTATTATTTTGCTCTAAAATTTAAAAACGGACTAATTACGTCATATTATGCAATTATATAAACGTAAGAAATCGTTACCACATTTGCAGGTGGATTAATATAGTATGAATCCTATTATAAATTCTTATTTATTTAAAATATTGTTGACGTAAATTTTATATGATATTTGCTTTTCAGTTTTGATTTTTAAATGTGAAAAATTTATATACGATTGAATTTTGCCCTTGAAAAAAATTGGGATTCATTTATTTTGTAATTAAAAAAAAACCAATATTTTATAAACATTCTTTTTTTTAATCATAAAATAAAAGATTTTAAAAAATATTCTACAGCGTAAACGTAGAATATATATACTGTACAATATAAAATATGTATGTATATTATGTAAATCTATAATTTATATAAAAGTGAATTTTGCCCTTGAAAAATTGGGATTCATTTATTTTGTTATTAAAAAAAACCAATATTTTATAAACATTATTACTATTTTAATCATAAAATAAAAGATCTTAAAAATATTACTATATCGTAAACTTAGAATATGTATACTGTACAAAAGATTCTGAAATAAACATCAGAGTTATCATTATATAAGAATTTACAAACATTTTATTTTCTGGAGATAATTATTTAACAATTAATGTATTTAACAACCTCCTAGTTTGCACTTATAACTTTAGTATAATTGATTACAAGATTTAAAAAAAGAGACTTTTTAATAATTTTTAATTCGAGATCTTGATCCTATAAAATGTTTCATTATTTGTAATTAAGTTAAACACTTGATTCCCACAATCAATTTCAGAAAACTGAATATAAAAAATATTTAAATTAACAAATACTTCACTTTCATGAAAAAACTAATAATTTAATAAAGCAGTCTTTATTATAAGATATTCAAATAACAATTAAAAAATATAATCAGCTGGGTCGATTTATAAGTTACTTATAAAATTCAGTATTTAATGTAGAAACAAAACGCATAAAAGAAAACCTAAAAAACAAAACAACTGTAGAATTCGAAACGATTTTCTTTTCTTGAAAAATCTCATTTTCACTTTAAAAGAAAATTGTCTTTGTTTTCTTCAGACGGTCTTTAAGAACAATTTTGCATTATTTAATTATATAGTAATTAGTTCGTGAAAAAAATTTAAATAAATATTATGTTGTAGTATTTTTCCCACTGCAAGAGTTGTAGCATTCCGTTCCCAGGAGAGAGGAATGTATATTCTTTAACAAATGCATAATAACAACCTGCCACTCAAATCTGACAGCAGATAAACAGTATCGTGGATATTTATACAACATGCAATTAGTTTTTTGTACTAATGTGAACAACCTGTCACTCAAATCTGATAGCAGATAATCAGTGTCATGGATAATGAAACCTCATGAAATTAGCGATTGTCTGTGCGACCTTCACAGGTCGAAACAATTACAGACGGAATATGGACTCCATCATAAGTTGTTCCGTTTTGATTGATTAAACATGGGCTGAGAAAGTGTCCAAAGAGAAGTCAGGGAAACTGGCTCTTCTTGACTGATTTCTTTAAAGGGAGGTTTTTGGAGAAGAAGAAGATGTGTTGTTTTTCACTTTTTCTCTGAAGTCATTGAATCGGGCAGAGTTTCCTCCTGTTTTCAAAGTGAGCCCCTTGTGGTTTCGTATTTCACGCCTTGTGATAATTATGGTCTGCCGCAGACCAGACGATTAGATTCGCCGTAGACTCGGGAACTCTGAAAATCCCCATCCTTGGAGTAAACTGCACTTACGAATCAAATTTAAATGCTTATTTTTCATTTTTTTGTAAATAATAATTTGTAATAATTAGAGTTCTGTATGTAATGCTTGTAAATAAAAATTAAAGTGCCTCCCATGAACATGAAAGTGGCCCTTTTCTTGAAACCGTTATTGGTCTAGTATAGGTCGAGACGACTTACAAATATTTACGAAACTTACAAATAATTGTAGGCTCAATATATACAAATTTCTGAGAAATAAGCATCCGCTACTAACGCCTTGCTGACACCTGCGGTCAAATATCCGATTCCTTACTTCTGTTCCAATTCAGGAAGGCCAACAAATTAGGAAGGTCACAAAGTTAAGCTTAGGGGTTTTCAGATACACAGTGAGCTAATAAGTCTGAATGATTGTTTGTAAGCAATCTGTTCTCGGAGTTCGCTCGCCCTTGCTGAGAATAACAGCCCGTGATGTTTCTTTACTTTTGAAAAACATCCATAGGAGACGTAGTAGATGGCTCTGGGTCTTTTTGGGGCCTTTTTTGTGAACTTTTCATACCAGGATGATAAATTGGAAGGCGTCGGATTAAATCATTGCTAATATGAGAACATTTCTCTAGAATTTTTTTTTGAAATCGGATCGATGTCGAATGATAATGATGTCTCTGTTAATGAATTTTCGTCGAACGAACCAGGGAGATCATAGCCAGGTTTAAAAATGAAATTATTGTGAATGAAAATTAACAGAAAACTACTATACGCCCCTGGTGTGACTTGAATCCACAGTCATTGGCTCCGGAGGCCAAAGCCTCATCCATTATGCCACAGAAGCACGAGATTATCGCCTTGGACAACTCGGTAGACGACTACTTACAGTCGACAGAGTCCGCTATGGATATTTTTTTTAACATTTAAAATCATATAGATGCCAGCGCTCCTAATCGCCAACTATTGAAGTTACTGCTCCTTGTTTCTCGGAAACCTTATTTGGCGCATTATTGCTGTTTAGCGAACTTTTTATGTGACGAAAGAAGAAAAAAATGCAACCAGAAAGGTTAGTTGTTTGTAATGGAAGCTATCTCTGATTGGGAAAACTGAGAGAAAGAGTAACTATATTTATTTTTGTACACTGTCCAGTCACATTAGTGTGACCACCTGTCAAAAGCCAGAATATCCATCTTTGGCAGAGCGGACCGCTGCGAGACGTGCAGGAAGAGAGTCAACTATGTTTCTCAAGGTGTTCACTGTGATGTTGAGCCAGGCCGACTCCAGTTCCGTGGCCAGCTGCGCTAGATTACGCGGTTCAGAATCCATTGCGCGAACAATCCAATCGAGGTGGTCCCACAGATTCTCGATTCGGTTTAAACCCGGTGAGTTTGCTGGCCAGGGGAGTACGGTAAACTCATCCTGGTGCTCTTCGAACCACTCACATACACTTCGAGCTGTATGACACCTCACATTGTCCTGCTGGTAGATGCCATCATTCTGAGGAAAAATAATTCGCATGTAAGGGTGGACATGGTCCGCAAGGACAGATGCGTGCTTGTGCTGATCCATCGTGCCTTCCACAATGATGAGTGCACCCAGTGAATGCCAGGAAAACATTCCTCAAACCCTAATTCTCCCTCATCCAGCTTGGATCCTTCCGGCAATTGTTGCAGGGTGTTTGCTTTCAGACGTTTCACGTCGTATACGCCAACGTCCATCTGTCCGATGGAGCATAAAACGTGATTCATCGGAAAAAGCCACCTGTCACCACTCTGTGGATGTCCGGTTTCGATACTGGCGTGCAAATTAAAGCCTTCGTCACCGATGAATAGCAGTCATCATAGGTGCATTAGCCAGGCGTCTGCTGCGGAGGCCCATGCGCAGCAACATTCGCTGAACCATTGTTGAGGATACACTCCTGATAGCCCCTTGGTTCATTTGGGCGGTCAGTTGCTCAACAGTTGCACATCTATTCGCCCGAACGCATCTCCGTAGCCTTCGTTCGCCTCTGTCAACTATAGCCTGTAGTGCACCACATGTGCCACACCGCTGATTTTGGATAGTGCCATTTTGCCATGCACGGTATACTTTTACCACGGCGGCACGCAAACAGTTCACAAAATTAGCTGTTTCCGAAATGCTTCCACCCTTGGCCCGAAAGCCAATAATCATGCCCTTTGGACATCGGATAAATCGCTACGTTTCTGCATTTCGCCAACTATTGAAGTGTTTTCCGAGGCCCTAGGACATCCTTTATATACACTCCACTGCAATATGCTTCCACCTGCCTTTTGTGATTGGTTATTTCACGTTGACGTCGAAAGTAGGTGGTGGTCACATTAATGGGACTGGACTGTGTATATGGACACATATTTCTCTGGAATACCACAGGGTTCACCCTGAAATCTTCTACAACGCACGTGCTCCCTGCCTGCTCCTTTGAGAACTAGTGATACAACTCGATATCTCTTCCAGTCACGTTGTCCGCAGAATGGTGGTTGCTATAATAACAGGTTATGTTATCCATTACATAATCGGAACTACATTCCTTTGGGCTAGAGAAGGAATGTTAGGAACCTCTCCACAACCGTCGATACCTCTTTGGGTGTGTTTATTGAACATTGAGGGGGAACAATATGTGAAGTGTACCAAGCCCCCCTGGTACTTACTGGATAACGCTGAATATACTACATATTTGCCCTTTTAGTGATGAATAATTTAGGCCAACGTTCTAAAATAACATATTCTTCATGTAAAAGATTTTCTACATAAAGATCATATGTTTTACAAAATGATATTGTAAGCATAATCATTACTTTTTATGGTTACAATCATATGAAAATTTAAACAAATTCTCAAGTACGCTTTTAGAAATGTTTTTTTAATATCAAAGTTCGGCTCATTTTTCCTTTAAATTAACAAATATTTTGTCAAATAAGAAAAATTAAAAAAAAAAAAAAAAATCGGACTTCTAAACTTTTTATAGTTATATAAAATTGCAAAAAAATAGCGATAGCATTTGACTCAATGTACCAGAGCCCCAATACTGGGTATACAATTTTCTAAGAGAAGTAAGGTATATCAAACTGACTCTGAATAGTATAGCAATGCTGGGTCAGTAAATGCTTTCCCGACGCGCTTAGATGGCATTATACGGGCGAAGGAGTTCCGAGATTTCTCACACAGATTATGTTGCTATTCACACATTAGCACAGAATAGCGGCACGTCTGATCATACGCAGGGCCGGATTTAGATGAAAAGATGCCCTAGGCTATTCCACTTAAAAGGCCCTTTCACCTCCCAATTTTTAAGTTTGTAAATTACATGAGAGATAATAAAATACATCATTACTCTCTATATCAATATGTTACATGAAACATGTTGTGATGGGTACTAATCGTTATAAAAAAACGTGGCACGAATAATAAATAAATAAATAAAAAAAAAAGTCGAGAACACATATTTGAAGATTTATTCTCAGCACCATATGCAGTACTTGTAACAATAACTAATCAAACATAACGCACAACATCTACAAAGAAACAAAATTCAAATAATAAAAATCTTTGACTACGAAAATAAAATATGCAATAAAAATTATCTTATTTTCTATCCAATTAATTCAAATTCGATTAAGTGTTTTAGTGTTTACTGCTTTTAGAATAATGTAATTCTAATTTTGCTAACAATTTGAATGTAGGCCCCTCTTGATCTTGAGACCCTAGGCTGAACCCTAGTTAGCCTATAGGAAAATCCAGCTCTGATCATACGAATATGGAATGGAATTAGCTGATATGCTTCTAGCTTACAGGTTGCGGAGGATTAAAGGTTAAAAAAAAAAAGGCTAACAGTCGGCTTGTACAGGCGGCAGAAAAAAAAGACACCCAGAATAACTTTTTAAACTATAATTAGATCTTCACAAAAGCGGTATCGTTAGAAATGGCTCGAAGGGAACTAATTTGTGAAGCAATTCAGTTGATTAATAAAATTAATTAACATGGTTAATTAACCACTAGCTCGAGATTTTTTCCATTTTTTCCATTACTTTTAGAGCGAACGATTCAGTCTCATGAATATTATACCCACCAATTTTTGTGTTAAAACTCCTGTGACTTCTTAGTGATCTGGTGGCCAATTGGCTAGTGGTTTGGGTTATGGTACCAATGACTGCAGGATCGAATCCTGGTGGTGGCATTGAAGTTTGTTAGTGGTTCGGAATCCACGTTAAACTGTAGGTCCTGATCTAATTAACCTAAAGTGTGCACAAAATGACTGTACAGCGACAAACCAAATTTGTAACTTTTAAAGTTAAGGGAAAAGGGGCTATCTATACGATTACAATCATTTCATTCATTAACTCAATTTTAATGTTACCGTCTTCTTATTATGATGACAAAGATAAAAGCAAGAAAAATTTGCTTGATTTCATTGAAAAACGTTTATCAACGATTAAAATTGTTCATTTAAATTAATAATAACAAACTTTATTATTTTAGCGCAATTACGACATTTAGATTCAATAAAATATTTAATGACACCGCCTATGAGCGATGAATGGTTAAAATGTTTATGATGCCGCCGTATTTTTTTTTTTTTTGTTTCTAGGCGTCTTAAATTTTCTCAACCAATAGCATCACATAGAACAATAACGATTTTTATTTGTCTTTCAAATTTAATGAATTAACTAATGAGTATTAATTCAAAGCTGATAGATCGGATTGATAATCTATTAAGTATTGATTATTTAAATTCGAGTACTCCTAACCATTGGAGTTGTCAGGAGTCAAAAATGAGGAGCTTTCTTGTTTGGACTGGTTATATGTTGCTAACTGCTTAAAGTGAAATGATTTTTTTCTGGTTACAGTTAAACAAAAACCTGTTTAAAATAAAAAGTTATGAGAATTTTGAAGAAACGGTTTTTTAAAAAATTTTTTAGAAAGTAATTGTGTAAAATTTCAACTATTAAGTAATTTAATTCTCTTAATATAATTTTCAATGAAACATAATTTACATACGACAGTTGAGTTAAGTGGAATTAATAAAGATAGTTAAATTGGAATTAAAATATAAGAATTTGGCTGTATTATTTCAAATTATAATATAATTATTAACTGGGGATTTTTTTAATGATTTATTATGATATGAAATTAATTCCTAAGTAATTCAATATCTATTAACTCATTATTTTAAAAATGAATCCAAATTTTTTAATTATTTTCTCATTTTATTCGATTATTTTAGAAATAGACACTTCTTTTTGCAATAACAATGCAGTTATTTTATTTTTTTTATTCTTTTCTACGCTTATAGTTTGTTCCTATGAAGTATATTGTTAGTTCTTATGATGCTAATTAACGCAACTTTCATTAAAATTTGTGTTTTATATTTTATTTTATTTATTTCTTATATTGTTTCGATCTAAGCAATTATTTATTTAATCATTAAATAATATTCGCGTCATATTCTCTGTGATTTGTTGTAAGTTGTGATGGCATCAGAGACCGAAATTCGTTCATTGATTTGGCATTTTAATTGTAAACTGATCAATTAGCGTCATATGAACAATTCCGATGAACAAAACTAAATTTCTAATGGAAACTCCATATCAACATTTATTGAAGTCTTTTCAATTAAATATTTAACTATAAAATTATGAAATTTGCTTAATTTCTTTTATCATATAAAGAATTATTTTTATTATTATTATTTATATTTATTATTATTTTTTCTATTTATTTGTTTTATTTCTATTTATTATTATTTTATTTAATTTTATTATAATGATTCTAAAATTATTTATTTTTCATGCAGATGATATTCACTTATATTAATTTAATTTTTTGTGTGCGAATATTAGTATAAAATCATAATCAAATCGAACAATTTTTTTTCGTTGAATGGCAAACGATATTTTAATTATATAAATAATAGAGAGTTTTTGCATACCGTACGTTAGTTACCGTAGGACGTACCGTACTTTTTCTCCCTAGCACGCATGCGCAGTTTCCTATGAGCATGCGCGCTAGGGAGAAAGTCCTACGGTATGCAAAAAGATGTATGCAATACCGGAAGGTATGCAATTCCGGTATGCAATACCGGAAGTCCTACGGTAATTAACGTACGGTATGTAAAAACTCTCTAATAATTAAATAGAAAAGCACATTATCTTTTTCATATCTAAAAAGCATTCAACTAAATTTTTTTTAAAACATAAAATAATTTATTTTAAAATTTTATCAAAATGTAGTTATTAATTTGAACTAAAATTAATGACAGGAATTTATGATTAACTAGATAAATAATTTTGTTTCATGAATTATAAAAAAAATTTTCAAATAAGAATTTTAAAATATTGTAAAACGTTAAATTAGAACTTTGATAAATTTTACTAATCGTAATATGTTATGTAGAACTTCTGTCGTTCAGATGTTATGTTTTATTATTCAATAAACAAATCTTTCATTTTTAAATAATAATCCCTACATTTCATGTTTATAAATACATCTTTATTGATTTATTTTCCATCGTAATGCTTCAATTTTTTTTTATCGTAAAATTTTAAATTGAATTCTTATTCAATTTCTTAAATGAAAGGAATTTGAGAATAAAAAATAATTTAGAGCATTAATTCAATGAATGTGAATCATTAAATTTTGGAATAAATTTTCTTTAAATTGGAAATAAAAAGAATTTTTATCCTTCAAAATGCAGATGATATTTTGAAGATGTATATTGTAATATTTTATAACATCAATAAAAATTAAAATCTAAATCTAAATCTTATTACATTAAAAAAAAAGTTTATTTGTATATTTTTGTATAAAAATACGTCATATTAAATTTAAAACAAATACACATACGCATATTAATTTCCTAAAACATACATACGCATATTAACTACATAAAACATATGAAACAATAAAAAAAAATTAAATGTCTATTGGGATTTCATACACTAACTTAAAATCTATTATTAAGAATCTCTTTTTCTTTTCTAAAGCTCTGCTTTAACAAAACTCACGAAAAGAATTCTAAAAATGGTTTATAATACCCAAATTAAATTCTTATGGCTATAATTAGATGTTAAAGCCAGGGGCTTACGAAAGTTACCACGTCAGCCGTTGAGCTTTCTTTCCCCTGTGATTGCAACGCACGCTTTAAATAGATCGATTCCACCTGCAGGCTAATTGTGCGCTCTGTCTCTTGACTAAAATTATGTTTTTAATTATGGAAAACAATTTTCTTTCCACTGGGGCAAAAATTAGAAAAAAAAAAAAATTAATTCGAAAGCAAAATATCGTCCTTTAAGCGAACTTTTCATTTATCATTAGGAAAATCAATTTTTGAACTCCTATATCTCCAAAATTTTAAAATCAAATCACTACAAATAATTATCATATACAAATTTCATCGTGCTGAATCGACTGCATTAAAAGTCTTATTTTAATTTCTCCATAATTAAAAATTTTGAGTTAATTGTTAATTAATTTTGTTAATCAACTGCATTGCACCAAAAGTTCCCTTTACGCCATGCCAGAACGATGCCACTTTATATGAAGCTCTAATGATAATTACAAAAATTATTAAAGGTGTCCTATTTGCTTTTTTTTGGTGTGTTTTTTTTTGGAATGTATTTGTCGACTGTACCTGCCAGACTTCTGTATAGCAGACTTTTTCCGACTGTATCTGCAAGTATATTATTTGATGCATACTTTCAGTCATAGTCTCCTTGGATGGCTGCATCAATGTTATACGAGAGAGATTTTTGATATAGAGCTGCCATAGGTCGTAAACAAACAATAAGGAGGACAGAGTGCAAAGGCAGGTGCAGAACAATACAAAGTTAGATTTCTTGAATTATACCATGCTGGGATTTCTCGCTACAGCGTCTTTGGAATTCTGCATCAAAATCTACCCTTGTTACTTTTGACCACGCTACTTTTGGTGATGCACATTAATCAACAAAACGAAATATTCGTGGTTTTCTATGCGCAATACCACACCAGGAAAACTTTTCCTACCCTGCGTTGCTAAGTGATTTATACTTAAGTGTGTACCCTATATTTTTTAAAAGTTTATAAACCTGCATAACTGAATAAATATATAGAGTATCAAATATTTTTTTTCTCATAAAACTTCAGATTTTATTTTATTTCAACGTTAAATCTAATAAACTGATATTAATCTTAATTAAAATAATATAATCGCATGATACACTGAGTAGACAAAGTATTAATAGACACTTCAGTTTTATTTATTTTTATCTCTTTGGATAAACAGGGGTGGTTATCCAAATCCTGAGTCAGATTTTTTTTAGACCGAATCACGACTCCTTCCCATAATTTTATGTGCTATGATCTTTTACTAAGGGATTCAGAAGAATTTGTGAATTAAATTCAAAGGTTTTTATTTAACTCATACATCTGTAAAAGTAGTTTTTGCATAACAAAGTACTTATTTACAATTTTAAAACGGTAGTATTTGCATTAACTTTCAAAAGACATTCTTGTACTCTAAATTTGCTTACATAAAATACATTTACCCTATAAATATTAACAAGAACCAAAGTATTATATTGTATAAAACAAGCAAAAGGAAATTGTACATTTTAATCCCAAAGATGCTATATTTGTAATACATTACATCTTATTTATTCAAAATAAATCAATAAATAAAATAGCTTTTATAAGATCTTTTTTCATTGCTGATGTAAGATAGCTTTTTATAAGCCTCAGTTTTGACAAAAATCTATTAACATTTATTTGGATTTGATTTGACGCTAAAGCTGTAACTATCTTTGCTGTTGATTGAATTATAGAAGAACAGCATTGAATTATTTCCTTAACATTTAATTTTGACATGAATTCCAAGAATTTTGGGAAAATAAAAATCCTGATTCCTTCAAAAATATTCTACTCCCGGCTCCACATCTCTGGGGATAAAGAAGAAATTTCTCTCTGAGATTATGTGACATCAACAAAGAGTAGAAAATTATCGCATGAGCTTAAAGATAAGTTCATAATTTCCCAAACAAACAATGTTTGATAATATTTTTTTTTGATACAAATTAATAATGAGTATAATCTAAATCTTTGATGTTTTTTGAGAAAAAGCCAAAAAGTTGACCATCAATTATAATTATATTTTGCATTTAAACCATCACAATTATATTCTTGGACAAGGTGCTTTTTACTTTATGAAAATGCTCTAATTATATTCAAAAGTACTTTTGTATTCTGTTGAATTAATATATTGAAAAATAGTGAAACTTTGATTGAAAGTTTTTATTAAGTATTTTCTTCAAACATCGCTCAATTTTTGACAGAAAAAAACTTCTCCATAAGCTTTTGAAACGAAATTAACCATTGAAGATTTCCTGTCTATAAGCTGTTGAAACAAAATTATACATTAAAGATTTCCAATCTGTAACCTGTTGAAACAAAATTGAACCATTGAAGTTTACCTGTTTGTAACCTGTTGAAACAAAATTGATCATCGAAGATTTCATGAATGTGTTTATAATCCAACCGTATTGTTCAGTGTTAAGCGGTGGAAAATAAGATCTCAATTTTTGTTCTAATCTTGTTAAATTTTCAACTTTTATTGGAAGTGTTTCATTTACAGTGTTACTTACCAATGGAACAGTTCCAACTTGCCTTCAGCAGCTTTTCTTTTCCAAATCTAAACTTTTCTCAGAAGCTCTTTAATTTTATTAGTGGATGCAAGAATATTTACTTCTTTTCTTTGCCTTTTAGTATTCAAAATATTGAGCTGCTGACATGTATTAGTCAAATATTGTAAAATACTGTAAATTTCCACCGAAAGAGGTTACAGAAATGTAATTGTTTCACCTCTTCAAGCAAGAATTTCTTGTCTTAGCTAGTGCACACGGGCAAATATTTTTTTCTTCTACCTTACTTCAATGTGTAAAAGCAGCCATCTGTGTTGTGCCATCAAAACCTCCCTATGAGAAAAACGATGCCTTACCATAATATTCTTAATGATTTATTTTACAAAAGGCTTTTTTTTTTATTTCCAATGCCAATGCAATACAAAAAAGGGAACAATACAGAATAAAAAAATAAAGAATTCAACAAAGTTGATCGAAGTCATTGCCTTAAGAATTGTCTAGCTTGCCAATATATCGTCGTCTCGGATTCACCATGAAGTGCCAAGCAATGATAGAGATGAGTTCGCTTCATTAGTTCTGCCAAATGAAAAAGAGGGTAGTTTGGTGGGTCGAAAATCTCAATGCGATGTAGATGACCTCCCAAGCAATCGTGACCTGCTAAAGAACCAAAGTATTTCACTATTTCAATATTTATAAAGTAGTAAAAGACGGAACTGAGCAGCAGCTACACGTCGTGGGCCGTTTAGAACTGGGAAAATATCCCCAACTTTCAATTACTTTGTCTGAAAGTGTGCGAATTAGATCAGTTCTTTTTGATGACAAGCTACTAACCTTCTATTGCAAGACACGCAGGCCAACAGGACGCAGATAATAATAGCAGAGAGAGCTCATACCGAAAACTGTAAATCACTTAGCCATATAGAACGTTACTCAGGACGCACCACTAGGAAGTAGGTCTACGTCACACTCCTTTTTTCCAACCTACGTTGGAAGTTGCTCCGTCTGTGCAAATGCATACATACGACTTCCATGTTAACTGTCATTTATCAAGATTTTTATTTAAAATATTAAAAATACCGTCAGCTTTTGTAGACACACATAAAAAAAAGCTGATTTATTAATTGATCTTTAGCAATAAAACGGGCGAATGCTAAGAGTTGCTATTTGTTGGTAATACCTGTTGATTCATTAACTTCCAATGCAAAATTTGAATGATGAAGTTTATTATCGCATACATTTTTCTCGATATCAAAATCGTGACTCACCTAAAGTATGAACTTTTATATTTTTTTGCTGATCTGAGACTTGATAAGAAGCGATTTGACATTAAACAATCATAATACTTTAAAAAGAATTTGCTGATTTTGATGGTTGTTCAGACAGTCTCTTAAAAACACTCACACATTTATCTTGTAAATTAGAATGTATAATTTCAAAATTTTTACTCAACTTATTAGAAATTAATGATTTATTTGCCATTTTTCATCTGCATCTTCAAACATAGCAACAAAGGAGGATCTTCACTTCCGATCCAAATGAAACCAGAGCTTAAATAACTTTCACTATACCAGGTTTGTAAATATGAAACCGAAATTTACCCATAGATGGCCCTGATTGTCAATGTAATTACCGTCAAGTCATGTCATTGACTCATTGTTTTATTGACAACTGGAGTTTTAACTCGCAATACAATACAATACAAGTTTCATACCCCAACATAATTTGTTATATCATTGAAGATATCAAATTTCGTGCCAGAAAATCTGCGAATGATTTACGGTCAGCATTGATTTCCTATTACCATTTGAAAAAAAAGTGTTGCAGAATCACATCGAATGTCTGTCAAAGCGTACGGTGATCATGCTCTTGGTAAATAGTAGTGCTATATAAATGGTTTTAAAAATTCAAAAATGGCGATGTTGATGTGATAAACGAAGAACGAAGGAGGCCACCGAAAAATTTTGAAGATAGCAAATTGCAAGCATTGTTGGATGAAAATGACATTCAAATTCAACAACTACCAGATCAATTAAATGTAACACGAGAAGCCATTTCCATATGTTTCAAAAAAAGATCCAGAAGATGGGAAAATGAGTGAATGAAAGACAACAGGAAAAGCAAAACACCACTTGCGAAATGCTGCTATCCAGGTACAAAAGAAAGTCATTTCTTCATTGAATGGAGACCGATGAAAAGTTGATATATTTTGAGAATCCTAAGCTCCTGGCTAATTTCAGGTGAATCATCAACATCGACTGCAAGGCCAAATGGATGGAAGAGAATGCTCCTGTGTTTGGTGGGATCAGAAGGATGTGATCTATTATGAGCTGCCAAAATCTGGCGAAACTGTTAATACTGAACGCTGCTGACAACAAATGATCGATTAGAATCAAGCTTTGAGTGAAACGCAACCAGAATATCAAAAAAGGCGACGTAAAGTTATGTTGCTTCATGTTGATGCACCATCACACACAGTTAAATTGGTCAAGAACACTCTCAATCACACTTTTGTTATCATCCACTGTGTAGAGCAAAGCTTGATTTGATTCAAATTCTGGCAATTTTTAAAAGAAAAAAAAAAGCAATTATTTAAGTTTAATTACTGATATCATTCAATCCCATTTATTGTCTCCGAGTGGTGGTCGTTACCCTGTTAACATTCCAAAATGCAAATGCTATGAAAAATCACTTAAAAAAAAAAAAAAAAACGATTTATACATGGAAGGATATAATCTTTAAAATAAGACACATTTTTTCCCCCTGTCTCGTGAAGAACATTTTTTTTTAAATGCAAACACTTTTCCATTCGTGATTTGAGAATTACAACATTTTTATTAGTTCATGATAATTTTAGAACGAAAATTTTGATAATTATAAATGATAATTTTGAATATCTATAAATTCCATCGCAAATTGATTGTTCGGATGCGAAGAGATGTAAAAATCTGAAGTTTATCATATTTAAATGTACACGTGAACAAAAACAATATAAATATAAGTAACAATATAAGTATCAATATAAGTATCCCTCAACAAATAAGCAATAATCCCTCAACAAAATCTAGGTATTCTAAAGCATGCAAGCCTATTGTTCCTATATCATTGAGCGGCCTGATAGCGAATTATCGAGAGCTCTGGCCTTTGCTATCACAGGCTTCACGTTCGAATCCTTCTGGTGGTATGGTTGCTTATTATTGGCTAGGAATACACACTAAACTGTAGATCCCGGGTTCCGCTAATTAGCCTAAAGTGTGCAAAAAAAAAAAAAAAAAAAAAATGCCCTTAGAGTGATAAACCAAACCTATATCATTGGTTGAGAAAAAAATTGAATGAATTCTGTTAAGTTTTGTTCAATTTATGTAGTTTTGTCTATATTATTAATATATATTTTATACTTTTTAGTAGAATGTAACATGGTCGTTGATTTTCTTTAGATTTAATGGATTTCCTTCCCCCCCCCCACTCTATTTTTTAAATTTCAGCTTCATGTGCTTTAATTTTTTCTTTGATTATTATTATTATCATCGGATAGAAAGGGGGAAGATGATGATGGATTTTATCATACAAAGTCGAGACATATTAACGTTAACACCTCCTACTTTTAATGTCAGT
>BPLQ01003553.1:60630-219716 GCA_021605075.1 Caerostris darwini
AAAAAAAAAAAAAAAAAAAAAAAAAAAAAAAAAAAAAAAAAATCGTACAAGGCACGTATCAGAAAATTTATCACGTGTATAAAATTTGATATGAGCCTCCAAAAACTACAGTACTTGCAATTCTCACTTCATTGTTCCACTACAACATATCTAGCATATCTGTTGGACACAGCTTCATAAAATAAGTGTTAACATTTAGTGTTTTGTACTAATGAAAACAATCTGTCACTCAAATCCAGTATATAATCAGTGGCATGGATAATGATACATTATGAAATGAAATACATGAATAAATGATACATTATGTTTGTTCCACCTTCACAGATCGAAACAATTACAGGTAGGATATAGACTACGTGATTAGTTGCTGCATCGTGATTGGGGATAGACCATAGGCTGAGTAAGTGTCCACTCTAATGAAAAATGAGGGAAGCAGACTGATTTTCTCTGATCTGCTCTTGACTGATTTTCTTAAAGGGTTGTTTTTGGAAAAAAGAAAAGTGCTCTGCGACGAGAAGTGTTGCTCTTCTCTTTTTCTTTGAAGTGGTGGAACAAGGCAGGAGATTCCGCCCACTTACAAAGTGAGCCCATTATGGTTTCCGTGTATCACGCCGTATGATAATAAGTTCTGCCGCAGACCAGGCAATTAGATTCGTCGTAGACTCAAGAATGCTGAAAATCTTCGACCTTGCAGGGAATTGCACTTGAGAACTAAATTATCTGTAGTTTTCATTTCTTTCTTTTTTTGTAAATAGTTCTATATATCTATATAAATATGTATGTTTGTAAATAAAAATTAAAGTGTTCCCATAAATCTGAAAGTGACCCTATTCTTGAAGTCGTTATAGGCCGAGACGTTACAGTGCAGCAACTAACGTTTAATATCTAGACTTCCACAAATGCGGAGTTCTTAATTTTTTCATTTGACACCAGCTATCTTCAATGTTTTATTTTCTTAACAAATTTCTATTATTTTGACTTTATTGATTTATATATAGTCAAAATTAGTAGAATTAAATATAAATGTATCTATAGAAACCGCTTTACCATTCAAGTAATTCTATAAGTACAGAATCATTAAAAGGAAATTTTAATTCATCGTTGATGTTTTCTTAATTTTTAGACACTGCTTTATTATTTATTCATTCTTCTTCTTTTTATATAAAATTTATTTATTTTTTTATCGATCATTATTTTCATTAATCTCCTTCCGATTGGTTTTTGACATTTGATTTATAAAATGTATATATTCTAATGCGTTTTAAATGTTAAAAATTATCATTGTTTCTTTTCTTTCCTGTACTGTTATGCATTTTCTTCTGTAATTTTTTCATGAGGGTGAAAATGTAAAATTTTACAATTTTATTAGGTGGGCCTGATGGCTAGCGCTCTGGCGTTCGGTACCGCAGATATCGGATTCAAATCCCGGCTTTGCCATGGGTGTTTGTAGTGGTTCGGAATCCACTTTAAGTCGTAGGTCCCGGTCCTAACAGGATCGTAGAGCGCTGCGGGGGCATTGTTACTCCGTGGCTTACCATCAAGTTACACGCGCCCCCGGGTAATGCAAAGTGAGTAACATCGGTGCAGCCCTTATGGCGAAAGATCACGGTCTATTTGCCAGCTGCATTAGAAGGAAGAAAAAAAACAATTTTATTAGGAATATGGCTTGTCTTCAAAAACATTTCTGTAATATTTTAGATGATGGAAATTATAGTGGATTGACTGTGTAAAGATAAGCAATTACATTAAATACTTTCTTTTAAACTAGTGTTCCTTGGGCTAATTAGTTTGTATTTATAAAATGTGTATGCCAAGTTGTACCCCGATTTTCGCCGAACTCACCTATTGCGTAACTTAGGGATATTATTATATGCATAAATGAACTAGAGTATGCTCACAACGAAAGTTCAACAAACATTGTTGCTTATCGTTCTCCGCAGCTGATGTATGGTGACAGCACCAATACTAATGACTATATATCGGCGGAAAAGAATGTCATTTGTACGGCAGTACTAACACTGGACATCCACTGATTGGCCAAATATTACATTCTCTGATAAATCATGTTTTTTTTTTCTCGACGGATAGTCGATGGCGTATACAACAAAAAACACCAGAAAATAAACACCAATAATTTGTGGATGATTACAACATGGTTGAGGCAGCATAGTGTTATGGTATTCTCAGCGTACGCTCATCATTGTGGATAATCGTACAAAATGATTTCCGTATCGATCCTTATAGACCATACTCTCCCATCATGCAAATTTTATTTTCTACCTATGATGACAGAAGAACAACAATGCTATGTATCATATAAATGGAATTGTAAGAATAGTAAGAAGAACATCAGGAATGTTTTACTGTACTCTCTGGACCCTAACAAGACTTAATCTTAATTAGACCACTTCTATAGGGTTGTTCGCTATATGGATATTTTACCTCACAACCTCAAAAAGCTATTAACTGATTAGGAATCAGCGTGGCTCAATGAACTTGGAAACACTTTCCGGCACCACAATGAACCTCTCCCTGTCCGTCTAGTTGCACATGAAGGTTATTTTGAACACTAATAGGTGACCACACCAATATGACTCGACTTAATACCTATGAATATTTACAGACAAACCACAAGATAAAGTCAATCACATTCACTTTATGGTTAATTTTATTGTAGCTCAATCAATACATCATACAGTCTGCAAAGTGTTTAAGTTTGCAACACACATGAACAAAATTACTTCTATTATTGGTCCAGCTTCAATGACACAACAAAATAGTTTAGAAACATAGTATGCAGGTATACATACATGAAGGTTAACTACACAGTATCCACACTTTCCTTTATTTTAATCTGGGTTATAAAATACTAAAATTCCTTAACATACATATGGTATTTATCATGCATTTACATCAATAAGCATTTCTTTTTTTACATTGCTATACCCATGCAAAATAATTTAACTATGTATGAGAAACAGTAAAAATGCATTTTTGTACAACACTATTTAGATAAAATTTGTTGCTCATAGTATCATGCATACAATAGAACTTATAAAAACATCATCAAAGCATTGATTACTTATATTTTTAAATACAATTGATAAATTAAAATAAGTAACGAATAGAAATTTATAAACATATTAAACTTATTCAAAGAAATTAAAACAGGAATTTGATTAAGCAATTTTTGAGATATTAGAAATTGAACATTAGCAATGCAGATATTGAACATTGTAGATTTAAAACATTTAATCACAGAGCAAGATTTATATGAAAAAATACAAATCTTGACCGAAAAATTATCATCAACATTCAAGCTTCTTGCAAGTTCTGTATTTCGCCAAACATCACAATCATCTTAGAAATTGAAAACACTAAAGATCGAAATACAACTTTTTTTTTTTTAATGAAAGAGGTTAAATACCTCCAGCAATATCTACCTGCAAAATATTTGTAAATTTTATCTTTTTTTCCATTAAAATTCTGCAGAAATTAATTGCTTTGGATTGTCCATGCAGAGAAAACTCTTAATTTGAGGGAAAAGGCACAATTTCTTCTGCAACATGCTGAAATCACCAATTAGTACAAATTATACCAACCATATAAATATTAACAAATAAAATTAAAAATATATGCAGTTTTATAATCAAAATATATTGCAATAAAAATAATTTTTTTAAATTAAATTTAGTATTAAGATAGTGTCTGAAAATTTACGATAAAAACAAAAAAACTGTATATAAAGGTTCTCAACGCATTTAACGAAAATAAAAAAGTTTATTTTTAAAACATATGCTTAAAAAATAAAATAGCAAACTAATTTAACCTTTCCTATTATGCAAAGGCATAATAATAATAATAATAAAAAATAAATAAAATTACACTTATTTCTAAAGAAAATATAATTTTTAAGTCTAATTTTTATAAGTGGTTCATTATATATAATTAAAAAATAATTATAGGTTACAAAGGTAACAATAAATTTTTCCCCCTTATATTAGCAGAAATTATTCAACAATTCAATTTCCTGAACAATGATTATAACATCCATAAAGAAATTAAAATTATATATAGAGAAATAAAAAAAAATAATTATTGCCTTTTTATTGGATTTTATATATTATTAATAGATTTTAAAAAAAAATGTAAATATATTTGAGAAAATTTTTTGGTATTTCAATTTGGAGAAGAAGCACTTTTAAATGCATTTCAATATTGATTTACAAAAATATTTCAATTATTACCAATTGTTTGGATAGTAAAATTTGAAATTTTCCCTAAATAGATATATATATATATCTTAAGAATTATATACATACATATATTGGAAGCCATGCATTTAGTAAGAAGCAATATAAGTGTAGCAAAAGATGTATAATCTTGAAGTATGTTATAGAACTAAATTGCATTAACTTTTAAATTAAATAAAATATTATTTTGACTGTTATGCCAGTAAATATTTTGAAATTGAGGAAATAGCATTTTTCATCATAGATGCATCTAAATTAATGAAATAAATAATTAGGATTATTACAAAAATATGCTACATTTTTATAAAAATTATTGAGCAATTTTTATAAAGCATTAAAAATTGTTAATTTCTTTTTATGTATACATTTAAATATACAGCTATTTCTGAAATCAACAATAATTACCATCTAAAATTTTATACCAATCAATGTATAGTGATAAATATACATTATATATTCGAATTTATTTATTTTTTTTACAATAATAACCAAACTTTCACAGTGGGAAGCCACAGTATTTTTAATAAAAATGTGTACTTAAATAACAAACAGTTTTTTTTAACAGATATCATATTTATTACAAATTATATACAAATAATTATAAATTCAATGTTACGAGATTTGTTTAACACGATAAATATATATATTGTCTTTTTTTTTTATGTAACTGTAAATACATAATTACTACAATTCAAACAAATATTACTAAAGGAATTTCAACAACTCTTATCCTTATATATTAATTTTAACACACATTTATTTATTTTTTCAATTTTAAAGCTTAATAATATATTTTGACATTATTGAAATAAAATTTTAATCTGATCTTGAAAAAACTTATTTGTACAGTATCGAATAAATCTCACATTATTCACTATAATTAGCAAGATCGAATGTTTCCCATTTTATTTTTAAATAAGGAAATAAATAACAAATTAAATAACGTTTTTTAAATCTAACTTCGATCATGTGAAAACCAAAGCTTTATTTTGAATATGAATTTCTACATTGCTGTTCTTATTATATCCTTAATAAAATGTATGCTATTTTTTGCCTTGGAAAATTTTATTAATTTTCTGTGAATAATATTTATCTATGAAACAACACTATATTCTGAATGAAATTCATTTATCACATTAAAAAATACTTAAGATAAAATTATTAGTTTTGAAATAATCTATAGCTTTAATAATTCATAACCCTTTAGATTTCATATTATGTTTATTCTGTAAAATTTTATCAATTCAAGATTTATACAAATGCAGAGATAAACTTATCAACAACATTAAATAAAAATAGCCTGCTATCTTTCTTCAACAATGCAGAAAAGACATAATTTTCACTGCATCAATAGTTTTCAAATTTGAGAAACTTATTAAATTATTATAAGAAGTTTATATACAAATGAATAAATTTTAAAATTTATTTATTATATACTCAGCAATAAACAATATACAACAAAACATTTTCAGAATTATTTATCAAGCATAAAGGAATATTGTAAAACAAAGTATACATAATGTTATTTAAATTAATTATATATGACAAAGTAGAAACATGAATTCATAGTTCTATAAAGAGCGGTCATAATATAACTTTCTTGCTTGGATGCATGGAAAGATCAATTTGAGGTGAAAAAAAATTGAGGCAAAAGTCATCTAAAGGGCAGATTTTGGCACTACTGTCACATACCTATTAGGAATTTTGCACATTTTTACATGATTTCTCATCATGTCATTTTCCGAACATCACATCAAGTGATTATTAAGTGTGGGGGTAACTTAAATCTGCTGTTTATGTTGGTAGCATAGTACCTGTGTTCCTTGAAAAAGAAGTTAAGACAGGCTTTTACAAACATCAAAAGTAATCATTTTCACATAGTAGAAGAGAACATCATTCCCGATGCCATATATTGTACACATGTAAAATCAGCATGTTGAAAATGTTGCTTGTAGTCCAAAGGACCCTAATGTTGATTAATTATTTTCAGTTTCATACTGTTTATCATTCAATCCTGCATGAGCATTCGTTATACTAAAGAAAGTTTACATAATCCATTTGTGTGTTCATTTTAATTATAGACCCATTGTTTTGGTTCTCACTGCATTAAAATCTCTCCTATTAGTGAATTTTGGTACTAGAATTTTTTTATGGAATTCATCTCTCACTACCTCCTGCCATCTGTATATAATATCTGTTTTCATTCAGTTCCTTAATTTTATTGTAGATGCCTCCAAACAGGAAAAGTCATTTTATGGCCACTGTGTACATTAGACATGTACTATAGCAAATAGCATGCAATATATAAACACATTCCTCATGCATCATATTTCAAGAAATATTCATTAAAAATGTTGTAACATTGACTGTATTTTATTTAATATGTAATATTAACAATTTTAAATAACTTTTCTCTGAACAAATAATTAATAATCAACAATTACCACAGTAATTTAAACATTCCTTATGCAAATTTCATATACCCACCCACAATGTAATAATATTCAATTCTCCTAATATAATTTTCAAACTAACAATTTAAAAACACCTTTTACAGATAGGCCATTTTTCTTTAATACTAACGATATTTGATTGTGCATTGTAACAGATAGTGTGAGTATAACTGTTAAATATGTAATATCATAGTAACCTAATTTTTCTGATTAACTGTTACAATGTTAAAATGCTTATGCTCTAGGAAGAATATCCTTTCTTCAAAAATTAATAATGTATGAATACTTAATTTAGAAAATTTTTTAAGAAAACCTTGTATGGTTCTTTTGCTATTTATCAATATTAGTAACTTTCTGTAAATCTGAATAATTTATAAATTATTAAGTAAGACCATTTAAAAGCATAAGAAATTTTCTAGAAACAGTAATAAAGTAGAAAAATTGTAGTTTTACAACAAAACAAATAATTAAAAAAGGTTTTCAAATGCCGTTTAACTATCTTTCATGAATATTTTCAGCTACATGACACATCAAATTAAAAATATCTTCACTATATGTCCATAAAATTATGAAATTGTAACAGTAATAAATAAAAATAATTTAAGAAAACATAAGTACTAAAATGAATAAAACCATAAAAATTATTTCAAAAGAAAAAAACATATATTTAAAATATAAAAAAAATGAAAGCACTATTCGATTTTCTTCCACTTTTAAAGCGTCCAGAAAATTTACTTTGGCACAGATATAACCCCCACATAATAAAGATGTTAAATACATAAAAAGTAAAAATTATCACTAGATCTACAAAAGAAATAAAAAACACCTGTAAAGTCTATTGAATAAATTCTTTATCAAGTAACATTATACTAAGTATTCAAAATTAAATTATTTGATGTTACCGTGACAAAATCTGATTAATAAATACAAAAGATGATAAATTTAATAAGATCATAAAAATCTGTAAATTAAGTAAAATTAAAGAAAAAAAAAGTAGAAATGAAAATTCATGTATATTATTTTTCTAAGTTGCTTGTTAAAAAAAAGCACTTGATAGCAGTAGCATAATTTTAAGTACATTGTGCAAAAAAATGCTGCCTGAAGTTGATTTGCAGTACTGCATCTAAAATGTGCAATCAGCTATATAAACAGCAGCATGCAAGAGTTTAACCACAGAACTTCCTAAATCTCACTATATTTAAAACAAGTGATAGCCTCTGTTGATGAATTTATGATAGGCATTGCTTGATTTCCAAATATCCATTTCCATATAAAATTATAAGCTATTCTCTGTTAAAGAAATGTATAATTTTTAGATTTTCTGGCCACAAACAATTTAAAAACCTGAGCATTTTATTCATTAAAAAATAAATAAGTAACTGTACTTTTTCATTGATAAGAAGTTTATTTGATACAGAAACTTGTTTGGCTTTATAATACTTAGGTATATTATAATATTTCACTTTTATTACCAAAAAATTAAAGCCATGATATCCTTAACTTGATCCATAACTGTAATCTAAGGAAAAAGAAGATAATGGAAGTCTATTATCAAAACACATTGTGAATGGTTTTATAGCTGTTTAAAAGAAATAAACTAAAATTCACTTTTTAATATTCTTTCCAACATATTATGACTTTAATTGTTCCTGCATATTAAAAAATTTTCACAACAAATTCTAAATTAAGTCTGATAAACAAACTTTCAAAAAAAAATACCTCATAAATATTGATAAACATATTAAATTTTAAACAATAATATCACAGAAATCTCTAAGTTATAATGTTCATAATACATACAAATTCTGAAGTCAAATATTATTGATTAAATATTAAATGTTATCCATTCAGTAAATTGTAGCCAGAAATAAACAGACAATATAATTAAATATTATTTAAAATTATTATGGATAATATAAATTGCATTATTTTATTACAGTTAAAATAAAAATGTTGTTTTAAATTTTAAATATCAAAATATTTTTAAAAAATTATAAAACTAAAATTAGATTTTGATGAAATATTAAAAATTTATAGGATCTTTTGCTAAAATAATACATAGTCCCTGAGACATTGTGTATACATTCATAAATGTAATGAACAATTTTATGAGTTTTTACATTCTGAAAATAATTATTAGAACTAAAAATAATATGTCAGATATTCATTGTAGGTAAAAATCAAGATTGATATAAATCAAAATCCCTTTCAGTTTCCTGATGTTTAAAAAGATTTCCTTAGTAATTTTAAGAAAGAAAATAATTGCTCTCGTAAAACATAGTATTTTCATATAAAATCACATACAACACAAATAATACATTAAAAATCCACAAAATTATACTTTTCTTCTAATCATTTTGTGATCAATACATATATAGCTTTCCCTAATAGAATTCCCATGATTGTTCAACAAGAATATTGGCTTATTCATCATCCAGAGAGGCTCTGAAGTGAGAAATTGAAAGGAAATTCTGTGCTATACGAGACCTTGCAAATCATGTAATAAATTAATTAATACTGCATCCTATTTGGATCCATCTCAGAAATCAGTTTTCCACTTTGATAAGGAGATTGTTTTGGTGCATTCCTAAGTACATCATATAAATATATGATCTGGCTTCAAGGAATTCATTCATGAGATGTACTTCATCTAAAGAGGTTTTATTACATCATGGCTGTGTAAATAGAAAACCATCATCCAGATGCAAAGTTTTTGTTACAATTATCAAGCACAGTAATTCAATGATAAGAGCTAAGTGAGGTAAAGCCAAAGATCCAACAGCTCCACATTCTGAGCTATTTTCCTGTAAAAGGCAAAATGATTCACATGAGAAAGTCATATTTTAATTTATATGTAAAGTAAATAGGAAAATTCTAGAAATTCATAACTAATAATAATTGCAGAAAATTTAGATAAAAGAAATTTGTAGCAACAGATCATATCAACATTCGTTAAATGCATTAACATGGACACATAACAAAACTAATTTAACAAAAAATTAATTAATTCTAACAAAAGTACTACTGTTAATATGGCCACAAATGATCAAAAGTAACAAAACCATATTTTGGAAAATATCTTTTTAAAATTTCTAGAAATTCAGCCCATATATTATATACAGTCCATCATGACTAACTATAACTAATAATACACAGTAAGAAATAATGGAATAAAGAATAAATTATTGTTGAGAATACTAGATTGAGGAATTTCATTTCTTATAAAGACTGAGTTTTTTCATGACAACTATTCTAAAATTATGGATAAATATTTCTATTTGGTAAAATATCTAATAAATTAGATAGTCAGGGTAGAAATGGAATATAGTGTCTATTATAAATTATCAATGCCATATGGCAAGTTATGATTACACTAGCATTTTTGTGTTAGCTGTGCTACAGCAACTCTACAAATATGTTAATACTACCATAAATTACAATGCCTTTGAGATCCAGTCATATAGTGAATTATGGATACAATTGACCAAGATTGATCGATATGGATTGATCAAGACAATGATAACTAAAAAATTAAATTAAAAATCAAATTATATGGTGGTATAATAGGGTATAGAGTATAGGGAAAAAACATGGGGCTACAGAATACAGATAACGATCATAATGCTGTAAAATAAAATCTAGGAGAAAACATGAGAGCAAATCTATAGTCTATTAAAAGGATGATAGGATTTTGATGCAGCAGATATTTAAGAAGATATTTTAATTTTGAAGATAAAAATACGTGATTTGGTTTTATAATTTATACAAGCCATATAATAATATGAATGAATTAAAAAAAGTCTTCTTTAAGAATGAATTAGAGTATAATTATACAATAACATAAATAACAAACAAAATTAAAATGTAAAAAATATTGTTACAAATTTTGCTGCATTAAATCAAATAGACAAATAAAATATTAAGAAACAACTTTTTAAAATTTTTGCAATAACTTTTTATCCCCATTGTTACTTAAGACATGCATTTCTGAATATTTTAAATAACAAAACATAAAATTAAAGAATTTTCATTAGTTACAAGAAACTTAATATTTGTTTTCAGAAATTTTAATAATTTTGAAAAATAAATTGGTTATTTTTATTTTTCATAAAAAGAGTTAAGCAAAATTTTAATAGTCAAAACATAATCATACTTACATACTGACTGTAAGAATAACATGTATCAGGTCGTCTTCTATATCTTAGAGGTCTCTTACATGCCTTAATTTCAGTTTTCATCACTGAAATAGCAAAACATTGCCATTATCTGGTATTAATAACTAATTAGAAATGTTTAGAAAGTAATAATAGTAAGTAAAAAAGTACATTTTCATTAATAAATATGGAATAATATAAAAAAATAGTATGCATTAGTAGAAATTAATAAAGAGTGGGAGTAATTTTTTTTATTTTTGGCTTTGTTATTTAGAACTGTATGTATTACATTTAAATCCTCCTTTCTGTAATTATTTTGAAAATTTCACTACCAATGCAATATAGATAAAAACATCAATATAGTGCTTTTCTTGCTCCAAATATTTTCAAGGATTTATTGGGTATGCCTGTATATTTATAAGTCTAAATAGAAAAATATTTATCTAAGTTAGACCCACACATAAAATTACTTACTATAAATTTAGGCGGTTTACTAAAAAGACATTTAAGCATTTTTTGGGCATATTTGAAAAATTTATTTAAAATTAATTAGTCTATGAACTCTTTATACGTGGAATCACTAATTTATGCTTCATTTTTATTCTGTGTGTGATTAAAATGTTGAATAATTTATAAAAATGCACATCATTTAACAGTATATTTCTACAAATTTTACAATATTAGAATAATTTCCTAAAAAAAAGAGCAAAGCAAAATTTTAATATACAAACAAAAGCATACTTCCCATACAATTATCTCTTATATTAAACAAGATAAAAAGATTTGATTTTGGTATGAGAACATAAAAAAAAGAAAACCAAAAATCAGAGAAATAAATCTTGATAGATAATTAAGATTTGAACACACCTTCTTCTTTCTCCTGCAACAATGGAGGAACAGCATCACAAAACACGGGTGCACAAGGTTTTTCTGTCACTAAAAGCAAAGCATTCATGTGTCCAACTTTTGCAAGTGAATAATGCCTGAAAAAAAAAAAAAGAAACATATTTTTGTTAATTATACAATTATTTTTTATTTTAAAGTTGTTTAGATCTCTGATATAATGTATTAAAAATACTTTGGTTGAAATCTAGAATACTGTACCCCCAAGGAAGTCACCAATCTTGCAACCCAGAATATTTTGCCAATGTTCCGTCAATTTCTTTAGGGTTATAATACCCTGAAAAAATTGGCGGAACGTTTCTAGACATTTTATCATTGTTTCATTAAAAATATTTCAGGATTGCTATATTTCAATAAATCATTTATAAGATTCATAATTTTAATATTAAAAAAAATATCCTGTTTCAAAATTATATTAATAGAATTTTATGTCATTTAAAGACATTTACAATATTTTACTGATTTTAATATTTTCTTTTACAGACATTTCAAAAATGTGTTGACAGGTTTGTATATATCTGAACTTTTTAAGGAGTTTCTTAAAATAAAACTAAATTTACTGACTAGAATATAACAAAAAATAATTATTCAAGCTTTAAATTTTACCAAATTATAATACAAAAATTATTTAATACTAATTGAAGACTAAATATACATTTGTAGTATGGTGAAATATGTTTTAAACATTTAAAATATTATTAATTTTAAAATATAAGCAAATAATACTTCTTTAATTATTTTAATGCATATGTATAATTACCTTGTGCAATTATTACAAAATATATCGCCGCTGTAGCTCCTACCCCATCTACCCCAAAAGTATTGAGCTTCAATCGTATTACAAGTAGTCTCGTTTGAAAGCTCGTAAAACTCTGGCAATGCCTCAGATTTAGGAAGTTTCAGCAAAGAAAAGAAACTGAAAGAAAAAAAATCCATTACAATAACATATACAATTGGTAAAATATATATTTAACTAATACAATATGATACAAATATTATATATTTAAAATATACCCACCTAAACAACCAGTATTTTATTTGGGACCTAAAAATCAAAAGAAAGGAATTGCATAAATTTAACAAATAAAATAAATATTATTTAATGAATAAAATAATTTAAAAAAAATAAATTAAAGAACTATACTAATTAGCAATTCATATTCTAGTTGACTAAAAATTGTGACAAATTAAAAAATATTTAAATGCATTATAAAAGAGATAGTGAAAATTCAGAGAACATTTTTTGAATACTAAATATTGGTTCTTCTAATGTTGAACAAAAGATAAATGACATTTAGTAAGCTAATTAATAAAAGTAACATGCTATTACGATTGAATAACAATAATTCTAATTTTAAGCTCTTCAGAATTAAGCTGTACAAAAAATTAGTCAGAATTTTTATTTTTAATAAATGAAAACTGTTTTAAAATGCAAAAAATTACAGTATAAACTTTCTTACCAAGCAGCAATATCAAATAACCATCCAATCTTGAAAGCAGATATTGTGGATTGGAAGGGCTGTAAAAATTATCATCTTTAGTTATAAACATTAATTATCTTGATAATTATTATGATAGCATAAACAACTACAAAAATCTTAATCTAAAAATGAATTTCACTGACTATGGAAGAGGTCCTGAAACCAGCACTGACTTTCTTCTCTTTTTTACACCTGTCTTCATAATTGAAATCTTCATTCCTTTAATGGAGGAAAATTAAAAATTTAATTATTAAATTTTAAAAAAAATTAAAGAATTTTATACAGTTCCTTTCAAACAAAAGGGTTATTAAGTTATAAAACAAGCAATGTAAAAAAAAAAATAATAATTTAAAGCCAATTCCTCCTTTTTTTTCAATATATTGCAGAAAATCCTTTATAAATAATTTTCATTCATTTTTTTAAGTTTATCTGGCGCCATCTATTGGCATATATATGCAACTTAAATCTAAAAAAACTAAAATTAATTAATTAAATTTAATTACTGAATTAATATTTGAAAAACTGTATTAACATCAAGTGTCATCGACTGCAATTTAAAAAAAAATTTATTTGAACTTGAGTGGATGAATAAAAAGTATTATATTAACGATTGAAAATTTGAACAAGATTTATATAGGGACAGTGTGAGCTAATAGAAGAAATTGAATAATAAGATAAAAAATCAAAGTAAAACTTTATTCATATTTTCGTAAATGCTCATATATTGATTCAATTAATCATGCAGCTATCATTCCTTTGTACATGCTTTTAAAGTCATATACACACAATTTGGATACCTGGGAGCTCAGTCAGTCCAGCATTGAGGATTTCAACATATCATACCAGAAAAAATTCGGAAGCAAGCCCTATCTTCAGGTTAAGAAAACTGAATACAAGGTTAACACTATAACAAAATGGGTAAAATAGTTGGAAATTTTGATGGTCAGTATGGGCAGCTTTTCTATCACCATACTTTTCTACAGTTTCATATAAAGTACACAATTCTTGCTAAATTTCTGCAGCAATGTTCATACTTGCAGAGAAAATGAATAAATTCACCTTATATTACAAGATTTTTGTTGTTAGCAGCTATCGTCACATAAAGGTAATCAACACTGAACTATTGATTATGCACATATTTGTGTTCACAAAAAATAGATGCTTGATGCTGTGCAAACAAGGCTTGACCCGATTGCTATTATGAATTTATACAAAATCAGCAATTTTACTTAAATGAGCCAAATATCATTTTTTATAATTTGTAATTCTGTAATAAAAATTTCAAATTTATGGAAAATTATAAATCTAGAAAATTAAAATGTTTCAAAACATAATTAATTAGAACTAATTTCCTAACATATAAAAAAAAACCTGATGTGCTTTAAAAGCATATTATATATTTCATGCTAATATATATGAATTTAAATATCATCAGATTAAAGAATATAATATGTGCCGTACCTGACATAAATCCACTTTTCATACAGCTCAGTCATAATTTCTGAATCAACATAACCAAGAAATTTTCCTAACTGGAAAATCAAAGTAATATTGAAATGCTATTTTGAAATTCTTGTGAATTTCAATCAAAAGAAAACAATAATTAATTGTTTGGAGTTATTTTTGGAACAAATGAAAAAATTCCATACTCACCACAGCCCAAAGATCTGGTTGATTTGTAGAAATAATAAAGCCTCCATCATCTATCAGATAACAAACTATGTAATCCTGCAAAGTGTTAGAAGTTTAAGAAAATTATTAACACACACAACAGATCTGATTCATGGAAAAATTTGTATTTCATAAACAAAAAAACAAAAAAAAGGTTTAATGTAATCATCCACTATTAATAGACAAATGCAATTTTAATGCCTCATATCTTAGATAAAAATAATAATTTATTTTTTTGTGTAAAATAATTGAAATAAATATGAATAGATCAAATTTTGCTTTTATATGAGCTTTTTCTGTGATTTTGACATTTCTCTTTGTAAACTTATTTATTTTTATTTAATGCAACAAACAAAATTTAAAAAAAAAAAAAATGTTTTCATTTTAATTTGTGAGAAATTTTATAAATTCAATAAATTGCTTTCATATATATGCATCTTTATGTGCACACATTTTATCAGTTAAAAACCAAATTGATTAATTAAATTACAACTAATAAGAACATTTCTGTATTTTATACCATTGTAAAGATAACTGAGATTACAGTCAAATAAATTACATGCAGAAATTAGCACAAATAAACAAAAGAAACAACATACAACATCAGAACAGCTAACAGGTACTTTTCCAGGACCAGAGGGAGTTGAAAGAAGATAGGGTTGAAGCCACAAAGGATCCACCATAACACCAACAACTAAATTAAACAGAATTAAAGGTAAACAGTTATTACATAAGAAACTTCTTCGCTAAAAGAGAATTTTGGAAACACATTGCTTTAGCACTAATACATAAAATTATATTATGTAAAATAATTACTTTAAAACCAGATACCATACAAAGAAATTATTGTGATGGTTGTTTTAGGCCATAAAAGCTTTTTCTTAAAAAAATATTTCTACTGCATATATATAATTACTAAAGTAAGAGGAGATATATCATATTTGTATAATAAATCAGAATTAAAAATTATGTCTAACATCAATGTTTTAAAATTATAAAAGTATTTTTCTAGAAAAATACTTTGAAATTATATACATTAATCCCTCACTAATATCCTCTGACTTCAATATTTGATACAAAATAAAAATTACAAAGTTTCTAATTGTATAAGAAATATAATATTTCCCCAATAAGATATTTCATTCTCCACCAAGTATTACTGATTCTGTGGCACAACAGTATTATTTAGTATAGAAACTTATTTCTTTAAACAGCTCAAAAATATTTATTCACACTTAAGTGTTTTATTTTAATGTATAACATTACCTTCAAGGACATTAGAAAATTAAATACATACATATTTATATTTAAATAAATACTTTACTTTCCAAAACAAACAAGTGACATGATACTATGATTTAGAAAATGAAAAATTAATGAAATTCTTATAATACATATTTTTAATTTTATCTCTGCAGCTGATTCATCCCCAACAGATTTGTTCTTCAAAGATGTTTAAGTCAATAAACACACATTTGAAAAGTTTAAAGTCAATTTGACAGATAAATAATTATGATTCTGAACAATTAATGCATCCAGAACATGTGATATATGACGAATTACAGCAGCTGAGCATTGAATTGTAAATTGAGAAACACTTTTCATTTTCAAAAATTAATGGAATATTTCATTTATTTCAGCGGGGAAAAAATTCTTGATATGAAAGAAAAATACTAATTTTTGAATACAATTTGCTTTTTGCTTACTTACAACTTTATTATTATTATTATTATTAATGTAATAATGAATAAACTCTTCTGTTTTAATGTCAATTTTTCTAACCATAAACCAATGATACTAACACCTCCAATTTTTGCCAAGTTCATGTCAGGAGGTTAAAAAAAAGTCATTTGTATATAAAATATTTACAAAACTTATAAAAGAACTTAAGAACAACAATTTATATAAGATATTAAAAATATTTTAAAGAAGGATAATTCACAATTATTCAAGCTGAAAAAAAAATGTATTTAAGAGATATATATAAAAGTACATTAGCTATCAGATCATTAAAAGAATTAAAAATACAATATATATTACCAGCAGGTTTGTAGGTAATGCCACTGCGGGCAAAAGATATGGTTTTAACAATAGTAATAACAGCATCACTTTCAGTTTGGTTTATAGCTGGATCATCTAAAAGAAAAAATATCTTATTATATTTTCTAATGGAAATAATTTCAAAACATAAATAATGATTAAATGCAATAAATTCATTGCACTGTGGATTATTCTATTGAATCTCATTAGAGTCAATTTGATAGCATTAAAAATATTTCAAAAATAATCTACAATAAGCACGTTATTTAAAGAGTAGTAAATTGGCACACTAAAAATAGTGATTAATTATTTCTATAAAAGTGGAGTAATTTTTTTATGTCTATAAAAAATTCTTTCTAAAGCAAAACGATAACAGTTGTAGGTATCATCTAGCATTAATAATAATAAATAAATAAATAATGGTTGATATAACTTAGCTTAAAAAATAAAACATTTTCAGCTAAGCATTTCAACATTTTATTGGGAACAAATATTAATGCAGAATTAAATGTTTGAGAATTTTAAATACCTCTTCTTAAGTAATATAAATTGGCTAAATAAAACAACTGTTTTACCCAAAACTCTCAATATATATCTATATAATATCCTTTTCATCAGTTAGTGATATTTATAAGAATATAACAGAGTTCTTTTTGTATAATAAATCAAAAACTAATACAGTCAAAATAGTGAAAATTTCTAGCCTTTATAACTATAATAATTAAATTAATGATGTCACAAGTCATTTATTAACGAACGGTGCCATTTTATTATTATTATTTTTTTTTTTTCCAATAACCCTGACATCAAACACTTGACACTATTTGGTAGTGTGAATTTCTGATAGTAATAAAAAAAAAGTTATTTAATTATAAAATGACAATATTTTGGTTAAATTTTAGTATGAACAAAATAAAAATCCCAGTATATTAAAAAAAAAAAAAAAAAAAATAGATTTTGATGCATTACAGTTTTTATGTTTTAGAATTTGCAAACAGATAGAAAAAATCTCTTTCTTCATATATTTATAGTTAAATAAACTAAATTAAATATATATATGTATATATATATCATTAATTTTTTAGCCAAATTTTTAAATGGAAGCATTGAATGCATAATAGCAACTCACACTTATTTTCAGGAGGAATGAATACAAAATCATCTCCATAAAATGCTCTTTGGAATAGGATAGATCTGGATGGATTAGTATGTCCTTCTAGGTGATGAGATTCACTAATTAAAAAAAGTAAATTGTTAATTATATAGATTTAGAAATGATAGTTAATTATAAAAAAGTTTCAATATACAGTGAATTATATCTATCAAACAGATAAAATTTATATTAATATTTAAATCTTATAAAACCGAATTAATAAATGGAATTTTTTTTTGAAACTATCATGGAAATATATTTACTTTTATAGAATAGAAATATATATACATATTTTGTTTATTTGTAGACTAAAAAAATTCAAATATTTTTGACAATTTTTGAGAGATGAAAATATTTATTAGTATCAGTTAATTATTAATTTGACTTGCTGTAACACATTTTAATTCTTTTAATTTCATTAGATAATTTTTCACCCACTAAAATACAATAATGCAAGAAATGTGTCACATTTAATTTTCTTTTGTTATAGTTAGATTTAACGTTTACAACACTTCCACTTTTTTTCTTTTTTAGAAAAATATATATTTTTTATTTTACTAACACTTTTATCTTTTGTTTTTCAAAAAACATTTTTAGGAGGATAGTTTATAGAATTGATTGAATATGAGACTTCCAAAAAAAGATTGTATGCACAGCCTCTGAAAATTTGACATGTCTTCATGCATAATACAACAATTGTAGGTATTACTGTATTAATTTTTATATTTTTTACAGTATAATGATAATCAACATATTAACAACTTACTTTAATTCAATTTCTGGCTCAGTAATTTAAGGTAATTTAATTTTAACCACTCTTTTAATTTACTTTTTTTCATATAAGCTGAATTAATATTTTAATAATCAATGAAGATTTTAAAACTTTAATTTACATACTGCAAAAAATATTTTTTATAAATCATAACTTTTGAATTAAGTAAACTTTCATCAAATGAGTTTCCAAAAATCAATATATATATATTAATCATAATATTAACTTACCGTGGAGGGTATATTCGAGTTAAACCACCTTCAGATTGAACAAAAGTCGCAATTACTCCCTCCCTAGAAGTAGTGAGGAGATTTTATTTGAAAACAAAAATAATCTGTAAAGGAATTTTAATCAAGAAAGTGTCATAAAAATAAAATTTATTACAAATTTCGATTCTACCTTCTACCATCTTGTTCTTCAGATTGCCAGTAATGCATAATATCATTGGTCTTACGAATATCCCACACAAGTCTTCTTAATAGCTGAGTTTTACCTAGACATTTAATGTAATAAATTAACAAATATTCTTATTATAAATTTGGATACAATTAAATAACTGACATTATTCACTTACAGGAATCAGGATTAGTTCTTACAGTGTGGGATAGATTTTTAATAATATCAGGAGTGCCTAGTTTCAACACTTTTCCATGACAATATTTCCTAAATAGAATATTTCATTTTATTAAAAATTATGTATAAAGTAAGATGCAAGTTTATTATTACATTATATCTAAAGTATATAGAAGAAAAATAAATGTAAACAGTTAATCGTTTTAGTGAATACAGATTTTATTAGTGAATACAGATTTAATTTAAATAGATTTATAGACTTCAAATAAAACATGTATTTAACTTTTAATTGTAATTCATGTACTAATTAAATTAAAAACATTAAATACACTTTTATAAGTTCAAATTCTACAATCGAAAAAATTACCATGGAGCAATATGCATTCCTTTCATTTCACTTTTTGATAAATCAAATCCTATTTCAAAAAATAAAAATAAAAATGAATCAGAAAACAATTTTTTTTCTAAATAATATTTCTATTTTAAAAATAAATAAAAATATAATAAAATTTTAGTACCTAATACAAAATCTGTCTCTTCAACATGCAAGTAGTGTGTTCTATCTGTTGGCATTACAATGGCTATCCTATTAAAAAGGTTAAATTAAACAGTAGTACATATGTTTTATACAAACATTAAAATATTAACATATTAGCAGCACTTCCACTAACAAATTCTAACATTACAATTAAGTAATTAATTTTTTAAAATAAATTAAGAGGTTGAAGAATGAATTCAAAATATATTAAATGCTAATTTAATAATAAAAATTAATAAAATATAACACAATAATTTTAAAACAATATAATATCATCTAATAATTCAAAATATTAAAAAAAATCTTTATTAACATTAAACTGCCAGAAATTTAATTAATAAAAGTGTACAAAATTAAACAATATAGTATTTAAAAGTGCTGAAAAATTATTGGATAGCAGCAGTTATTTAGATATAAGACAATCAAAATAAGATTGATCACAAGACGATTAAGATTGGTTTTACTCAAGTTATTATCCTATTCTCAAAAAAGATTTTATCTTTTATTATTATAAAAATAAGCTTAATGTTTTAATCTTGGCTTTGTACACACAAAATCTGCAGATTTAAAACTAATCTTCTAAAAATTATTTTAACCAAAATAATAATTAAATCTTGCAAGATTTCTTTATGAACAGAATTATTTTAGCAAGGTAAAAAATAAAAATAAACAGTGTGTTGAATTAAATGACAGAATATTTATACAAGATAAACATGAAAGATTCATAGATCAATTATTAATCAAATTCCAATAATAAATATTCAAAGTTTATAACATGGAACAAAACTAACTTTCAGTTTACAGCTTTTAAAACATTTTTAAAGTTGTTCATACTTTTCAGAATTTCCTATCTACTAGCTATGTTTCAAACTACTAGATGTTTACTACTTTCTCTTCATAACTGTTCAATATATTGCAATTTTACATAAAAGCTATCAGCCAGCATTGCCACAAACCTCACTAATATCCTGATCCTAAGATGATCCTATATATTCTATTTCATAGTTGTTGGCTATAATCTTGTCTATAATTAATCTTTTGCTTGAACAGTGCACATATGGCATACTTAAACAGAATAAAAGCATTTATCACAATGAATAATATTAGTTAAAACAATTTTAAAGGACAAACAATTATAATATTATTGAACAACAAAGGAAGTGAACGTTAACTGAACGTTTTTGTAATGGTATCATACATGCAGCAAGAAATTCCATTATGTATTGTAGATATTTGAAAATAAGAGGTCAATAAAATTTTTATTTACAAATTTAAACTGCAATAATGGGGGAAAAAAATTGAAAGTAAAATATGTTTACATCACAAAATTTCAGAAAAAATTTGTTATAAAAAATATGTGACATTTAAGTTTAAATGTAGACAGTTGATTAATGAAAAAATAAAATATTCTCATTATGAAATTTTTCTAAAGAATAATGCAAAACTGAAGAGCATAAATTTAAGTAACATATATAATAAAACTATTTAAAAAAGTGCAAATTATATTCAAATAAAATAATAATCAGGCTTCTTTTCATAAGGATTAATAAATCAAAAACAGAAAAATAGAAATAAGAAAAAGCACATTTTATTTCAAATCTTAACATCTTGCAACCCAGAAAATAAAAAAATGGTTGAATTAACCGAGTAGCATATATCATTAAGAACACATAACCTTTTAAAAAGTAAATTATCTTTACATACTAAGAAAAACAACAGAAAAATGACTTACGAAAAAGATGTCTTGTTTAAAGGGGTATAATAATATTCCATATGATGTCGAACTATGTGTTTCTATGTTATGGAAAAGAAAATACAATGACCAATTTTGAGATATATTTTCACATTAGATGTTGAAATAAAAAGTAGAATATTAGTTAATAGAATACTCACCCCATTTGGCATCTTTAAAAGGCTAGTTAAAGGTCTTTTTGCAGTTTCAGAATTAATCATAGATTCACGTAGCTGCAAACAAAATTTGATTATTTATAAAAAAGATCAAGAAATATTTATTCCAAAAGTGTAATAAGAAATCAAAAAATTTAATTATAACATTTAAATTTTAAATTGTTTTATAAAATGATAAATAAGAAAACAAAAGTACCTCTATTTTTGCAGGATTCTCAATTTCAACATCCAAGAAGTCAAGATGTGGTGGATCATCAGTATATTCAAACTGAGAAGGGGGAAAAAATCTTTAAATAATGAGATAACACAGTAGGAGAAAAAAAAATTTCAACAGCTATTTATCACTTACTGTAATTTCAACAAATAATAATAATAAAAAAAATTTTTTTTTGATAAAAAGTAAAAAACGTATTTTGAGATCAATATAAAGCATCCTAGATTAATATGCATATTTCCTTTCAACTATTTAAAGTTTTAAATAATTTCAATTTATACTAAATATATTTATTTGGAACTTATTAATATTTTAACTAAAAATTTAAAAATTCTGATGATATAAAAATAAGCATTTTAATATTCAATATTGAGAAAGGAAGTAAATACCTCCGTTTTCAAATCAGGATGAAAAACAACATAGCCATTCTGATTAATACCAAAAGAATAACCAGCAGGCCCCATCTTAAAATATAAATCAAATGTATACAAGCTGAATAATTTCAAATTGTATTATCACATTCATATAATCTCTGCAAACAAATGAACAGCAGCATGATTTTTAAATATAAATATGAGCATTTTTCTAAAAAAATCCTAATAAAATATATCATCAAATTTAAAATAACAATATGTAATAATTTATAAAATTCCTATACCTAATCTGCATTTTTAATGTACATTTTTAAAATTATTTTTCAAGTGAAATCATTAAATAAATAAAGAAGTCATCAATGTTCATTTATTGAAATGAGGAAATTTCACCTTTCATAATTATATAAATACAGAACTCCTAAAATAATAATTTTGTAACAGATATTTTTTAAACATAAAAAAAATTTGATCATACTTTAAGATAAGTTTTAAAACAATCTTTTATTTCACAAATCATAATACATGCAAAATCTATGATAGCAGTAGATTGAACAAACAGAAATCTTAAAATTTCTTTTGAAAAATATTGATTTTTTTTAAATATTGCTTTACTCACCTCATATGATGGTTCAAAATCCAACATTTTTTGAAGTGAAATATCGATTTTCATAACACCAACCATAGATTGATTCTAAAACATAGTACTTATATAAATATTATCAAAATTATCAATAAAATTGAAAAGATTATTAGCATTATTCAAAAGTAAACTGGATAAATTACATAAAAATGCCTAAACATATACAATTATAATGATATGAAAGAAATTGCATGAGCACTTATTTGATAGAATTATTTCATATTACTTGTCTGCAACAATAAAGAAAATCATCATAATCCCAATATACAATATAAGAGTAGAAAGTGATAACATTTTGTAGCAAATAATGCCATAAAAAGTAGTATTTTGGTCTAATTAATGATATAATTTGTTGTAGATTGATTCACGATAAATTAAGTGAATGTCAATCAAAATATTTGCCACACTAAATCAAATTTAAAAAAAAATTAAATTCCCTCATGAATTTGAATTTACTATGTGTGAACATACTTTGCTGGATGAATACATATGGCAGTATATAAATGTTCAATAATCCAAGAGATTTATGACACAATTAATCAGAATACTACATAAACTATCAAATTCAATAGCCACAGGGATATACCAAAATTTGATAACTTTAGAATTTCATGAAGAAGTATTTATTCAAATATTATAAGAAACACTATCAAATTATAATAGAGTAGTGTGTTTAGTGATAGTTAAATTAACTTTTATAAACATGAACTGATCCCTTTAGACACTATTTTAAGGAAATTGAAACAATAATCTATTAATATATTGAAAGTTGTACAATTCAAAATGAAATACAGAGTATATTGGCCAATCATTAGATCTAGCAACATATGATAATAATATCTATATTTAAAATCACACAGAATAGAATACTAAATGCATTAATTTAAAGCATAATATGCTAAGGAAATTTTAATGAGTAATTATCTGTAATAATAAACAATTTGTGAATAATTGTTTAAAGTTACTGCTAACCAGTAAATAATATTTAATAATGTATAATGCACAAAATAAAATATAATTCTTAGGAGGATTTTTAAAGTTATAGCTGAGAACATGCCTTCTCTTAAATAAGCAACGATAAAAACAATTTTGGAAAGTGAATTAACATATTTCGTTTTCCAAAATTATATAATATAAAGCTTTATATTTGTACAATATAAAGCTGAAACCAGTAAGTAATCTCTACCATGAAATAAATCTTGAATTCATATATTTACCGCAATTTCAGTTCTGTTAAATACAGGCAAAGTCACTGTTGTCATCATGCCAAGGCCCTAGAATATAAATGATATAATGGTATAGTATTTTTATTAAAAGATTCTTTATTGTATGCATTTATTAAATGATTTTTCTTAAAGTTTTATTAACAATATATTAAAAGATTAATTAATCGACAGGCAACTAACCATAGGATCAAGATAAAAATTGGTCCATTCAAAATTCTTTTTGCCACTTAAGACAAGAGGTCTACCAAGAACTTTCACATAATCCTAAATATTAAAAAAAATATAGAATATAAATTAATAAAATTTTTATAAATATTATTAAATATGCTGCAATAATATACTACAATTTATGATATTAATTTTAAAAATAATTCAATTTCCTTTCAATGCATTTTTTAAATTTCCATTTGGTTTTTTAAGATAAAATACATGATTTGGAAGAATATAATTATTATTATAAATATTAATGTCAGATTATGCCAAAAAAGCAATGACTCTTTATATATTTTCTTACTTAAACTAAAAAATAAACAAATATCATATTTAAAATATTAATATTTTTCCAGCAGAAATATTTAAATAAAAACAGAAGATACTGAAATAAGATTCATAAATATAAAAAAGAAAACACTGCTAGTTTAATAAAATATGAGATTTTACGATTATAATAATTCTTTATCACATCTGAATAGAAAGAGAAATTTTAAAATATCTTTCTTAATTTAACTGTAGAAGTTTGAGAGAAAATAGCAATTGGATTGATAATTCCAATATAAACTGTTGAGACATTACTCATTTATAACTTTTTACATTAAACCATAGCAATTTTTTGGTTTTTAAAAGAATTTTTTACAGAACAATACAAATGAACTTATGAAAGAAATAACTTTGTCTTTAATCTAATAAAGCATATTAAAAAAAAAAACGTGTTTTGAAAATAATATTAATTTTAATAAAACAGACAAAAGCAAGCATAAAAAAAATATAAGTACGCAGATTTATTTTTGCGAAAACCTTATTAATAACATTCATTTCATAACAAAACATTGAGCAAATAAAATGTGAGTTTTCTTTCATATAGAAAAGAAAACAATTAAAAAGTTTGAAAAAACTATTAAAAACAACTAAATATATTAAAACTAGTAATTCATTATTAAAGCTGAACACAAATAAGCAAATCACTTACTTATACTACATCTAATCTAGTAAACATGCAAGATAGCATTTTCATGCAGAACATTTAAGCTGTCACACAGAACCTAAAGAAATATTTTTTATTTGGAATAATTAGGAACAAAAATTTAAATGCATGCAAAACTTATATTAAAATAAAACTGTTGAATAAACTTTACTTGGATTTTGGTTCTCACAGCACCCATTGCTTGAATTGATGTGAAATAACCTGAAAATATATTTCAGATTTATAGCTGAACTAAATACTATACATAGAAGTGAAAAAAATTTGTGTGCAAGTAAGAAAATATCCATTATGAAGTAACTATTAATTACAAAAATTGAAATGCTTGTCAAGAAATCAAATTAGTAATTGAAAGATAGTAATAAAAATGCTCATTTGCTTAAAAAAATTTAAATTCTTTAACTGATTGAAATTTTAAAAAAATGTTCCCTTTTAATTATAACTTACCCCCTTAATTTAACTATTTATAGTTAAAACAATTAAAAAAGTTTTTCATTTTTTTATATCATTGAAATTGATTGATGTATTCATGAATGAAATTTTTTTTTTATTCTAGCTTTGTGTTGCTCTTGTAGAATATGGTATAATATCACTTATATTTTTGTTTACCACAATTAAAAGAATAAATATTTGCCTAATATTGTATAAAAAACTTGATCTTAAAAAAAAAAAAAAAAAAAAAAAATTATGATAATAATAATGCAATTTTAAGATATAAATAACAAGCATTAAACAGAACTTCATTGGTTCATGATGTGCATTCCTTAATTACATTATATGAATTACTTATGCCAGGTCATTTATTCCCAAAAAAATTATAGTACATTGTACAACATTATATATTATAGGGCAGAAAAATGCAGTACATTATTATACAGTATTTAGTTTTATATCATTTCCACTCATTAATTGGCAGAAGAAAAACAGACAACTACTTTATTGAATGAGAAAACCCACATATTACTGAAAAAATAGGAAAAACTTCAATACAACTTGCCTGACAATAGTGATGTTAAATACATAAATGCTCTATTGATTTTTAAAGGTTCTAAATAATAATATTAAAATTCTGAATAAAAATCACCTGATTCAGTTGCATGTAACATGCTAAACATAAAAAAGATAACAGTTTTTTAAAAGATTGTCGATAAATAAAAATGTGATGTTATTCAAATTTAATTAATTTTGTTTTACAGCAAGCAAAAATAATATTGATTTTTATTTAACATCATCAAAATATGATTTTATTATAAACTGGTTTATGTTATGTTGCATATAATCTGCATAAAATATGGAAAATCTATTTACTTCATTGTGCAAATATAGCTTTTCATTGTATTCATTATGTATATAATATTCATTAATTCCTTTTACATATTTTATTAGTCATTTAAATAAATAATTTCAATCAAAAAAGAATAGAGAACATTTTTATATATGTAATTGTAATAGCAAGTAACTTTATGATACATAAAGTAGTAAGTATAAATAAATATAATTTATTATTATTAAAAAAAAAAAATACCCCTATTTGAACAGGCAATTTCTTTTAAAGTTGCATAAGGAACTGGGTGAGGTCCTATAGCATAGGCAAATACCCTGACCTAGAAAAAAAAATTAAAACTAATTAGACCACAAGAATAGCATTTTATGTTATGTTTTCTTAATAAATAATTCAAATAGCTGAAGAAAATTAAATAATAGCAATATCTAATTATCATTTTAATTATTTGAACTAAAGTGGATAGTTGAAGATGGTAATTTTAAAATATTTAAAATAACTTAAGAAAGTTTTTTAAGTATTAAAAACACTTTATTATGTATTGAAATAGAAAATACATTTTTTTGAAGGTTTCTTTGGTTGAATGGCAAAAACTGTCACTTTACAAAAAAGTAGAAAAAATGTTGCCGAAATATTAAAAATTGTGAAATAGAAAAAAAAATAATAAGTTAATCTTCTAAAAGTAAAAAGTAATAATAATTAAAAGACTAATTTATGACTTATAATCCACAGAATTAAAAAAAAAAAAAAAAAAAAAAAATTTCGGTTGCAGATTATAGGTTGAAAACATCTAACTGAAGTTTATTTTTAGGAAAGTACATGTGAAAATTAATTTATAAATGTATTACCAGAGAAATCTTTCTGAAGATATAAATTGACAGAAGCAGATAATTTAAAACTAATTTTCTCTGCAGGATTAAACAGACAAAGAAATGTACGGGTAAAGGTAAGTACTTCAAGGGGTAAGTAAGGGTTCATAAGTACTTCACAAATGAATTAATGGAAATAATAGGAAAATATTTTAGTACAACCAGCCTTTTTATAACATATAATTACTAAAATTTCCAACATCATTTCCTAATGATTTAATTAAGTGATAACAATGAATCAGGTACAACATTACTTCCCTACCTGATAATACATTAAACAAACAATCAAAGCAATTGTGTTCTGTTCTGAGCAACAATAACAAAAAAAATGTTTTAACCAAAATATATGCATACATAAATTTACATAAATTGATCCTTACACTTTTGTCAGAGTTGTATTTTTCTAAAACATCCCAGGCTTCTTCAGTTCCTCCATCACTAAACAGCATTATCACTTGATTACATTGTGATCCAGCCCATGAGTTTGATCTATTTTCTCTGAACTAAAGAAAGCAGTGAATAAAAAATTTACTTCAATAATTTTGAAATTATAGACCATAGTAAAATTTAGTTAATTTTTAAGCTAGTATTAGGGCAGGTATTTTAACAATAACTAGAAAACAGTGAAGTAAGATCATGTCTATATAATAAATACGATAAATTACAATTTATCATGTTTATAACATTTAATGTATGGACACATAAAATACGGAAGCATATGAAACATGAACACAATGCATGCCAAATATTTTAATTAGAATTTTATTTCTCATGGAATGTTCTTTATAACAATATCTGTCAAAAAGTTAGGGTGAAAAATATACTTATTTCTCATTAATCACTATATAAGTTTTTTTTTTTTTTGGAATTTTTGAATATTCTTTTTTATTTTCTAAGAATGTGTATCTTATTTTTTCAATTTTTTTTTACAGAAATTAAACAGCGAAATTTTTATTTTAATAAAAAATAATTTATTTATATGAAAATTTTCATAATATTAATAAATACATTTAAAAATAAAACGTCAATAAAAAAGTTTGTAATTATTGATAAACAAATATTTAACTTTTCATCAATAAAGCCTAATTTAATTTTTTTCCATGAACCTACTTGCTCAAAAGCTTTGAAAGCAAAGTCCAATCCTATTGATAGTTTAGCCATGTTTCCATCTTCAATAGAGTCAATTGCTTTAGAGAGAATCTATAGAAATATAGCATTTTTGGATATTAATGGAATTTAGTTTAAAAAGCAAACAAATAATTAGTCAATTGTAACATTAATTAACGTGCAGGAAATTCACATTGCACCATTATTCATGAGCTAAAGATAGTAGGTATACAACAAAGAGTTTTTTTCATATAATATTGTTAAATTGCCACCTTTTATGGCAAAGCATAAGGGTGATGGTTTTACCAGAATTAACTGTATAAAGACTTGTTAAAAAAAAAAAAAAAAAAACTTACCTGCTTGTTTCTACGATTAGCTTGCACAAGAGTATCAAAACAAGAAATCCATTTGGCTGAGCTGTTAAACTAAAGGACAAATACATAAATGGAAAGCATAAAATCAACATCAAAATCTCAATGAATCAAAATTAATGAAGTACAACATTGAAAGTAAATAGTATACTTTGATTATAAATATAATTATTAAGGAATAAAATTTTTCTCCTATGCAAAATTTTGTTTTAAAATAAATAATTAATTCATAAATGAAAAACAAATACTACAATTTCCTGCAAATAGTTAGCAAATTATAAAATAAAAACCTTAAAATTCAAGAATGCAGATTATCTGTGGACATTTTTACACAAGAAATTTCATAAAATCAATTATATATATATGCGCAAGAGAGAAAGAAGAAATGAACAATCTTCAAAACATAAAAAGAAATGTCAGTAGTAGGCAATGGAGCCAACCAACTAGAATTTGACATACTGTTAAAAGCATCCTAGATCAGTTATAGGAGATAAAAATGAAATGAAATGATAGATAAAACTTGAAAATGTTTTACAGAAGGCCAAATTAATATACAGCTGTGACATTGATTAAGATTTTCATGTCTAACTAATATGAATATTACAAAACCATCTGAAATATACTATATCAAAATATATTTCATCATAAATATGAAATATATTTTGTTTTTGTTAACACTTCATTTCTAAAATGCATATCTTCTTTCTGCTATCCTAAATTTGATATTATTTTTTTAAATAATGTAAGCATCAAAACACTTTGAAAGTGAAAAAAGTTAATTTAATTTACAGTACTTGATTTATACATAGTACATCAGAAGCAAATTACCTATTAATTATAGTCTTCTGCAGATTATAGGCAGAAATTATGGTAAAGCATGAAAATATATACATTAATATAACTTTTTTTATATTAAATTACAATCACACAGCAAACTTTGATATTTTTTTATCAATTTGTCTATCTGTTGCTAATCTTTTATAAAGTAAAGGAAGATTGATATGATAATTAATTTTATACTTATGTAACAATTGATGAATTTTTTGATAATCTCAACATACATACCGAAATTATATTGACAAAATCATTTTCACCCAAAGTGGTAAGGAGTGTTTTTACAGCAATTTTCATTATTTCCATTGTTTGTCCATGCATACTTCCACTTCTAAAGTAAAAAAGAGAGAGAAATTCAGAAATTTTGTTGCTTTTTTTTAACACAAATAAATTGATGTTATACTCAGTAACACATTATAGGAATATCAATTAAAAATTTTAAACAGCATTGTATTTTAAAATTATGACTTTTATGATGAATAAACTACATCATATGAATATAACAAAGAAATAATTGAATTCTATTAGAAAATTTCTTTTAAAATTTTGTTCTCTACAAATATCTTTTTTATTTAAATTTATGTTTAGAAATTTGCATTAAAAATTAATTTTTTTACTCCCATACTGAAATAGATTGAAATGAAAAGACACAAAATTAAATAAAGAACATGAGTTAAACTGTAAGTCAAATTTTCATTGTCTTTTCAATTGAATTAATTTCAGTACAGACACAAGAGATCAATTTTCAATGCAAATTTATGTGTGTGTATATATATATATATATATATATATATATAATTTAGTCGCAGAATATATAATTATCATTAAGTGAAAAATGAAAAAAAAAAATCCATATAAGAAATAAAACATAACCTGATTGTATATTTATATATGAACATAATTTCTCTTTTTAATTTAAGTGTAGTTATACATACACACAAATTATATAAATTTAGAACAAACAGATTTTCTGCAAAAAAAGCAATAACATTTTTAAAATCTACATTATTTCATAAAAAGGTAATATTATATTTAATAGGGAAAAAAATTCATAGTTGAATTAAACTTTTAGTTTTTATGTAAGTACAGAAAAAAAAAGTTGTAGAATTATGACCATTTTATTTTTCAATTCTTGCAATACTTTTTTGTCAATCTCTATATACTGTTTTAATAATTTAATAAATAATTCAAAATTGCATTACAAATTTAATTTTAGTAATTAATATTTTTAATTTTCAATAATTTATCAAATGAAAAATAATGCAGATATATAAAGAAAAGCAACTGAGTTAAAAATACACTATATAAATGAATCCTTTGAATAAAATTCTTTCCTTTCACAATGATTTTCATCATTATTTTTATAGACATATAAAATATTAATCATTTGACTTATAATTCATAGAGGTTTAGATTAAACAAAAACAATAATTTTTTATTGATTAAAACAATCAATAAAAATTAATTATTAAAATTCGATCCTTTTTGAATTATATAATTTTAATTTTCAGAAATTAAAACATATTTTGCATAAAATTATATTATTCAAAGATGTATTTTGTAAATAATTTAAACAAAATTTTCAGGAGCATTTAATTAAAAGAAGGTATAATGCATAATATTATTATTCATAAAAGAAGTCTTATAATCTCTTATAATTAACAAATAAAGAAGCTAAAAAAGTATTTTAATAGAACATATAAAAACACTTACGTATCCATTAATATTAGCATATCTTTCGGTGACGTTGAAGCATGAACATACCTAGAAATTAGAGAAATTTTTCATGGTTAACTGAAGATTAACAGAATAAATTAATAAATAAATATATTAAAAGAAAATAAATAAATAAAATAAAATAAAAGCAACTAAATAAATAAATAAAATAAAATAAATAACAAATCTGTAATTATGTAGATGACAATAAATTGGAAATTTATGATTATGAAAGTCTATTAAACGGAGAAACCAAATATATATAGAATCCAACAAATTGATTAAAAAAACTCTATATAAACATAGTTTTAAATTAGTGAATTAACGATTCATTTTATTGGTAATCTTTCAAAACTTATGCTATCAGACATGCTGCATTTAATAGATGGATTTTTGTTCTTAATAATTATGTGTTCATTTATATTGTTTCAGATAGGATTTTTTAATTTCAAATTTTGTATACTTTATTAAACCCACTTTTTTTTAATACTTTACAAAGGATCAATGAAAAATTTAGGGAGATAAAGATTTTTAAAAATAATAAGATCTGCAACATCTATAATATATATACATATATGTGTGTGTGTGTGTATGCATGTATATGTGTTAATGCTCAACCAAAAAGATATGCAATTGCAAGCACGTTGTTACAAAAGCAGCATCAACATAGGAAATTTTAGTAGGAACCACAACCCACAACAGAGTTCTACCTTCAAAGTGCAAAAAAGCTACTTGCAAAGTGCTTTATAAAGTAAAGGTAACATAACTTTTATAATGTTTATTATTAAATAACAAAATAAACTGATAAATACTGAGAAATGCTATTTGAAATCAAAACTAAATCAATAACAAAACAAAAAAAACCCTATATGTTAAAATTATAAAATGAGTATTAGTCATATTGCTATTAAAATATTGCAAATTTTTTAGTCATATTGCTATTAAAATATTGTACATTTTTTTTTAGAGTATGGACAGGAAAACTATTTAGAAGATTTCTTACCAATTTCGTAGGCGCACATCATATAAATCAGGAAAATTTGGCTTTCTGGGTATTGTTATCCATTGACTTGCTAAAAGAGCAAAATAAATGTAAAAAATATAATTGATCGAAAAAAATGAACTACAGTTTGACCTTGCTAAAACATGGTTCAAAATAATGGGGATACTGGAAAAAGGATATTCCTCTCCACTATCAAAAAATATTTACAGACATAAAAAAAAAATGTTATACTTTTTAGAGAAATACATCATAAATAAGTAATTTTATATTAATAAGAAAACTAAAATATGAACTTCCAGCAGACAAAAATAACTTTCTACATTTTCTAAAAACCATTTTTAATTTAAATTATATACATTTAGATGTGTAATGATGCATTGATATGCATAAATGATGTGTAGTAATGCATTCTAATAAAATTGTATATATCGCTTTAAGATATCTTAAATTCAACTCAGTTAATGCATTACTGTATTCTGAATTATGTTATAAGAATAAATGCTTTAAAGATTGTACAATTACTGTAGTTTATTGTTTGAAAAAAAATGATGAAAAAGAAATGCAGCGTAAAAAAACAAAACAACTATAAGTACAGTATTTACTAAGGGCAGATTTTTTTTTTTTTTATCATCTACAATTTATTGTCATATCCAATTTTCTATAAAAACTGACTGAAGTTTATATAGTCTCTCATTTTAGTTGCAATATGCAGATATATCTCAATTATGCTATAATATTGACACAATCAATATTTTGCTTCATTTTCCATTTATCATTTTACAATCAAAATAAAGCAATTTTTTTTAGATAAATGCAGATATAAAATTTGTTTCTTGATGGTCATGTTAAACTCAGGTATGATGTATTTTGTTGTATTTACCTTTTGATGAAATATGCTTTGAATTTGATAAATGGAAGGTTTTTATATTATATGGATGACTAATAAAATATTATTGGATATTAAAACTTTTAAAAATAAAATGAGATGAAATATTTTAAATTATTTTAAAGCATTAAAAAAAAATCCAAATGGTATTTTTTTATGCTGCTGCTGTTAAAAAAACAACAACATTTATATGTTTTTTTATTAAAGACATAGTTTTTGTAACTGCTTAATATTCAATTGTTTCAAGCAAAGCTTAGTTTTTAAGTTATGTCATATAAGCTTAAGATAAGTTTTTATTCGAATATTTCACAGAGCTTAATAGATTTTTGTTTCTTTTCAGATATAAAATATCTGACTCCTACTCTTCTTCAAAGCATGGTAAACATTTTTGTACATGAAAGCACTGCCATATTTGAACTTCTAACTGTAATTACACTACTCATGGTAAATCAGAATCAGAGTTCATCAAGATAATTTCAAACATATTATAAATAAAAAGTAAAATTAAAATAAAAACATGATATATAAAACAAATAAATTTTAGTACTCAAACCTTAGGGAACAAAACAGTGCCATTATGTAATTATTTTTCTTATTGATTTACAAAAGCTGCTTTAATACCTAGCATTACATTAAAATATTATCTTTTAAAATATATATTTACATAGAATAGATGTTCCTTGATATTCAAATATAAAATCCTTTTTATTTGTGCTTAAAAATAAAATTACTTTTCCTCCATTCAGTTAATTAATTCTTGACGAAAACAATTTCGCAGCATATTCTTTATTTGTAATTTTGATGAAATTTTTTAAAGATAAAAAAGGAATTATGAAAATAAATGAAATAACAAAGAAAAAATGAAACAGAATTAGATGCCAATATAGTCAACAATAAAAAATTACCAGGATATGTTCGCATGAATCCTGATTGACTACCAAAATATTGCCACATTAAATCTGGGATGTTCTTTGCATTTTCTATAAAGTGTTTATCAAGAGTATTAGTCCACTTCAGGCCATTGAGAATTTCCACAGCTGAAAAAAAAGAAAAAGAAATCATTACAACGAATGATTTATTAAAAAAGATTGAAATCCTATAAATTAAAGGCTATTATAAAAATAATTAGTAAAAATAAATGCTTTTTAAATTTCCTTAGTTACATATTTTAATTTTTAATAAGCTCATTTAATAAAGTGAAAATAAAATTAGTACTTATATATTAATATCGACTTATTGGCATTGATTAAACAAAATCTCTTTTATGGTTGAAAAATTACAAATTCTTTAAAGCCGAAGCTCATGCATAAAATAAAAGGCTTCAAAATTCCTAGAGCTAAAAATTTATTTGACTTAGAATAAACCTACGAATAAATTTCAAATAATAGCTAAGGAAAGTATAAAAAATGAAATCTCTTTTAATCAATCAGTAGCAAAAAATGGAAAAATAAAGATATAAGAATTCAAAGTAATGAACATTTTTTTTCCATTTTTAGCATGCTATTGTTGAAATAAGCAATAATATATTACAAATAAACATTAACAAATACCAACATTATTCAAACACAAAGTTGAAAAAATATGAATTATGACAGAAAAAAAAAAATACCAATTGTAATTTTGAGATAAAATTCTGGTAACTCTTAAATATTAAAAACCAAGTGTTATAAAAAAACATGAAAAAATATGCTTATTAAACATCTTAAAGGGAATTTATGAGTTCAAAAAAATTGAAAAACTAATCTTTGTTACTTAAAAAGGTATTTCATCTCACTGACTTTAACAAAGCACTTTTAGCCATAAAAGTGTTTATTAAAAAATTACATAATAAGCCAAAAATATTTTAGTTATTCTGTAAATATGATTTTATCTAAGTTAATTTATTATTATTAATTTCAAACAACTAAGCTAATCTCTACCAATTTATCTAGTAAGAAAAATCATTACATATATACATATATAATTGCTTTTTCTTTTTCTAACTACTCAAAAAAATTATAATTTTATTAATCATTCTTTTTAAATATATATCTACATGAGTTTTTATAAGTAGTAATTTCTCTAATTAAAATAACTAAAAGACACATTTCTTTGCATTAAAAAATAAAACAAACATACATTCCTCAAAAATTTCAACAGGAATGTGCACACCAGAATAAGTATAATTCACTCCTTTCTTGAATTTTTCACTATATTCAAGTCTAGCATCATTGTCTGTAAAGTCTTTCAGCTTCACAAAATTAACATTGTCAAGCTAAAATATATAATACAAATTTATGCTTTTTTTTAAATTCAGAAATATATTAATTTAAGAATAAAAAAACTCATTTAACATATTTGATTTAAAATTCCATAAAATAAATAATTTTTTATACACTATATATAATTTTATATTCTCAACCAAATTTAAAGATTATATAAATTAAAATGAAACGAAATTAAAATTAGAAAAATTATCTACTAACTTAACTGGAAAGATCATGCTTAATTTGGAATTATACTTTTTATACAAATATAAAAGCTGCAATGTAAAAAATTTAGATTTCAAATAACATGCATTTTTAAGATATACACTTCTTTATTATTTATATTTCAAAAAATAAGTTAAATGTATAATTAAAAATTAAATTAAATATCGAAATTAATGTTATTTTATAAAAGGGCAAATAATTTTAAAATTAAATGAGGGAATGAAGATTTATATCCTTCAAGACTTTTTAACTGCAAACAAAAGTATTTAACGTCAAAATTGCTCTTTAAATAATTTTGTATTGGAGGCAAAATATCAACATAAATTAATTTGATAAAAACAGATATATTTCTTTTAGTTTTGCATAATGAGCTTTGAGAATAATTTTTCAAAAGTGAAAATAAAGTATGATATGATACATTGTTTTTCATTAAAGGAGTTAAATAAATTTTTGATGATACATCCAATTAATGTATAATTTACAATAAATCAATAAAAATATTAAATTCCTTATGCCTAATATTCTGGCACTTTAAGAAATATGGTACTCCCCACTCTTCATTATGAGTGTGGAAGTAATAAATAAATTTTACAGAATTTTCTTTTTTACATTTGGAGAAATTGAATTTATATACGAGTTTAAAAAATACTATCAAAATATTAATTATCCAAGTGAAATTATATTGTTAATGGCTACACCATGAAAAAGATTCAAATTCTCATTTAATTCACAGAAACGTAGAATAAAAGGAAGTTTCTTAATTTCCAAATAGTTACGTGGCTTTCAAATAGTAATTATTTATGTATGTTAATTTGGACGCAGTTAATTTCCTATCCTAGAATCTTCGATACTTCCTTATTATGTATGGTAATTAGCAATTTTCTCCCCCCCCCCCCACTAAAGTGAGTTTCACTTAGCTACCAATTTGCTTATTACTACAGTTATTACAAATGTAAGTAGAACAAACTACATTGTAATTATTGCTTTATCCAAATTATTTAATTTAAATAGAATATTCTATAAATAAAGAATTACCTGTTCTAAGCACATATGTTCTTATGTGCATATTTATTTAACTAACAGTAAAATACTGTACCTCTCATCTTTAGTATTTTCTAGATAACTCAACACAAACATAGTTTATAAAAAAATGCTTCATTTTCTGTATATGTTTTGCTGCAAAGAATTAGATGAAAATGAAAATGTTAAAATGTGTCATTGTGGAAGGTTTTCAAAACTAACTAAAAGATGTAAACTTAACAGTATTTTTGTCTAAGGTTCCTTTCTTTATTAAAATAACATACATAGAATTATTTTCTTCAAAATATTTATATTAAGTAAAGATATTTTGATATTTTCATGTAATAGTACCTTATGGAGTTATCTGCACGATAAAAAAAAATTATTTAGTTTTTCTGTTTTGTTGCCAAATATCAACTATCAGTGACTCGAGAATATAAAATATTTTTTACTTATCCTGTTATGCAGTTTAAATTACAAAGCATTTTTTTAAAATTTTAAATAACATTACATACTTACGGGTTTACTTTCCCTTATAACAGAAATTCTATACTTCTCGAAAAATGCATTGTGATAAAAGAATGCTACTATATATATGCTATAAAACATTACAATATGTATCTCACTTTTAAGTTAACTAATGCTTCCTTTTTTTTATTATTATTGCATAACTTTCACAAGTTATTTATAATGTACAACTAACACTTCTACAAACAAAATATATATTTTTCAAATATCTATGCTACTTCAAAGATTAAAAAAAAAAAAAAAAAAAAAAAAAAAAAAAATCAGTAAGCAAATTCAGTCTTAATGAAATGAATATATTATCACTTATTTACAATAATTATTTCAAAATTACCATAATAAACTATTTGTAATAAAAGTTGTGATTTATTATGCTAAATTTATTTTTGTCCTAACTTAAGCTTTACTCGTTATTTTATGTTTATTTTTTTTTAAGTTTCTATAATAGTTTTTAAACTAATACTTATCAGTAAACAGAAAGGATATGATTGAATATTTGTTTTTTCCCCTCATAAACAGAAAATAAAAATGGTTACGAGTTCCACAAAATGGCAAAGTAAGAATACCATCCTATGGAATCATTTCTTATAGAATTCTTTAGCAGAGTATGAGATAAAATAATGCTTTAGATCAGGAGTGGCCAACCCAAATAATCTTGAGGGCCACTTTGGAAATGCATCATAACTCTGCAGGCCGCATATAAAATTATATATCCTCAAATTAGATTTAGACGCACTATAGACATTTTTTTTGGAGTGAAAAATTAAAACATAACGAGTTATAATTTTTGTGTTTACTATTATTCTTTCATCTAAAAATAGATAATAATAATAATAATAATAATAATAATAATAATAATAATAAATGCATATTGTAAAGAAATATATAACACTAAATAAAAAAATGAAATCACTAAAAAATATTTATTTTGCTAGTGCGATACTTGTTTCTCCACTCTTTCACATAGCTTTTGCAAATCTATCTCAATTTGAGTATTTGCACATCATAATTGGTATTGCAGGTTAGCGTCCATTATGTTTGAGCATGTTTTGTCAATTTCATTTTAGAAAAAAATGATTCGCAGATGAATGAAGTTGAACCAAAATCGCTAACAACTTGAACTAAGAGTCTGGTTTGCTCTGTTATCAGCAATCAACTGTTCATATCTAGGGATGATCATTGCATCACTGAGGTTATTTAAAGTGAAACACAGAATCTGTTATATTAGATGTTCCAAGATGCGCTCACATCCTGAGCTTGCAGAATATAATTTAATTATTCTGTGAACTCATAACAGTAAACTCATAAATAAAACAGGCAATATATATACATATTCTATTCATAGAATATATGACATGTCATATATTTTATTCATCATTCATAGTTATTCATAGAATTGACAAAAAAAAAAAAAAATATCACCAAGCAGTAAACGAAGCTAAAAACCCCAAGCAGTACACAATCACCAAGTTATAATGAACAAGTATAATTAAATTATGTCTACAACTTTCAAAAATAAGTGTATAATGAAATATACATAGTTTTTAATGTACCATAAACGTTTATTAAAATTTTCATTAAAATGTTATAACAAATATATCCAGATATCACGAAAGTACTATTGATATAACTAAATTGTATTTTTAATTTCTTTTCTGAATTTTTACAGGTAAAAAAGGAAATAAATGGTTTAATATTAATATTTTTTTCTATTTTGTTATGATAAACACATTTAAAACTTCTTGAACAAATGAAAACAAAATGTAGTAACTTCTCGATACATAACAAATAAAAAGTTATGACCCCTATAAAATTTATTTTCTTAAAATATATATTAAAAATAATCAAAAACTTGATTTAATGACAAATGTGTAATAAACGATTCCTATTATTTTTATTTATAAATAAACTCATACAATAATAAATTACTAAAATATAACATTATGCATAAAATGTATATATATATTTATTCAAAATGAATAATTTCCTTTTAAGAATTACCCTCATTTATAAAAAAAATATTACTTACTTTAAGAGAAGAATCATATTTGTAGTCTTTAACAGCTTGTTCTGCCTTATCAACCAATGTCTACAAATAAAAATTTAAAAATCAGTGAATTTTAATAATAATTATAAATAAAATGCACATCACTCAATATGCAACTGAATCACAATAATACAATATCACAAAATCTCGATAATACTTACTTTTAGAGCATTCAGTTTCTTTTCTAAACTTTCTGTAACATCTTTTGACATTTTATGGACTAATGCCAGACCTTCAACTTTATGTAATTTAGCTTTTCTTAAATCGTCATAAGTCTAATTGAAAAAAAAAATATATATATTATATAATACAAGCCAGAAACAATTATTATGAATTAATAATATACCTTGCATAATAAATTAATAGCATACCTTTTCTAAGTTTTTTATGCCGGTAAATTTGTCCAAGTCAACAAGTAAACGTTCTTGAAATATTTCTGCCCATTTCGAAATTCTAAATAATAAATAATAAATTTTAGTACACAAATATCCGATATAACATCTATTAATAAATAATTTAACTATAACAAAATTTTATAAAAGAAACATTTCATTAAGTAAATTTATTATCGAATAATAATTTTCTAATACTCAAGAAATTTTAATGACAAACTTATGGAATATTTAACAACTATTCAAATATCGAGGCAATAAACGGGAAATAAATTTCCCTCATTGCGCAGAAATTGCGAAATAAGGGGGAAACAGAGACACAGCTATAATGAACACCAAGAGCAAAATTCAAGAAATTGTACATAACAGACTCCAAAAAGCATAGAAATGCATTCCGGACAGTGGTACTTACACTTCTCTAGTTGGAAAAGCACCATAAGCGTTAACTTGTACAAAAAGTGCTAATATAAAACATAAAATTACAGTGCCGACTAGCCGCAAATGCACTCCACTGGTCGCCATTACGGCAACTTGAGGGAGGGAGGGGTTTGGAGAGGTTGGAATCCTCGTTACCATACAGCGTCACGTGATTTACGCAGCATCCCTGTGTGGGAGGTTAAAAACGAAACTGAAACTTCGCGCCTTCGTCCAAAGCAAAAAAGGTGTGCTAGTCGAGTCCTGTGTGCAGCAGGTAGTTGGAAAGTTAAAAAAGTGAAGAAAGAAATTAATGCACTCAAAATTTATCTGCTTTTTGATATCTATGTATTTAGCTTTAAAGAAATTAAATAAAAAAAAAATGTTCTATTTAATACATTACTGAATTACTGAATTTAAAATTTGAATAAAAATTAAAGGCAATAATTAATTATCATTTATCGTCAGAGATTAAATAATAATTATTGATGATACAGAGAGAAAATAATTAGAAAAGTGAAAAGAGATGAAATTAAAAAAGAAAAATCAATGTGAAAAAAATATCAATATAATCGGCTGGACTGATGATATACAAGTTACCCATAAAATTTAGAATTTAATTAATATAAGAACAAAAAATATAACAGCAATCTCAAAAAATAAAAAAAATCTATAGAATTCCGAACAATTTTCTTTTCTCGAAAAATCTCTTTTTTTATTTTGACATAAAATTGCCTTTGTTATAACAAGATGATTTTCTGGAACAATTTTACATTATTTAATTATCTAATTATTAGTTCGTGAAAGAAATTTAAATAAATATTTTGTACAAAAAAGTTCGGGGAATAAATTAAAAAAAATAATAACCAACAGCGTGTGAAAGAAATTAAAATAATAATAATAATAATAGCCAATATGAATAATTGAATATGGTCAAAGAAACGAAAAACCTCATTTTCAAAAACAATACTCATATATTTTATGGGTACAAAATTATTTGAATTTTAGTGCAAACAAATTAAATACTTTCTCAAAAGGGATTTTCAAAATTTAAAAATATAATTCAATGCCTCCTATCCAATGTACGGTAATACCTCCTTATTATAAACAATACATATAAATTTTGAAGCTTTATTACGTTCTGAGTTTAAAAGGATTCTCAATACAAAAAGTTTTTATATCGAGAATGTAAGAAAGAATTGTATTTCAGGTTATTTTCTTAATAAACAAATGCATTTTTCATTTTTTTAAAGAAAATGTCGTCATGTCGTTAATCATTTTTTTTTAAGAAAATGATTTACGACATGACTTTATCATTAATAATTTTCATTAGATTCAATTCAGATCACTAAAAAGATCTAAAAATAGCAAATTTCACCAAAGATAGATGTCATAGAGAAAAAAAATTTTTTTTACCATTTTCACAGAAGCTTCCAAAAGTGTTCGTATAATTAAAAATTTTTTTAGAAAAAGCGCTGTAGTCTAGAAGTGAGTTCGAATATAAAGTCTAACATTTTTTCATAACTCTACATCAATCCGAACAATTTTTAAAAACATATTGACTCATTTTCTTTTTATGAATGGAAAATCAGTTCGGAATACTGCTAAATTAGCAAATTTATTTCTCTTTACGATGCAGTATGTGACAAAAAGCTTTAAAAAAGAAATAAGATCGAAAACAAGGTAAGAAAATGTCGTCTGGCCAAATTAACTCAACGTGATCAGATTTTTAAAAATAGAAAATATGTGAAAAATCCACGTTAGAATGCTGTTAAAATTTCTGCAGAATTCATTAAAAAATTTTCTTTTTTAATTTTAACTGGAATTATTCGATGGAGTATTCATATCAGCAAGATTACGTAGGCGTTCTGCTCGATGAAATTTTTTTAAAGTGCCAAAAATAGAAAGCTTAGGTTTTCCTCTGCGAAATATATATTAAAATTAATCCCTGAACATATTGGAATCATATATTATTTGCCGATGAAGGCAAATTTAAAATTTTTTTGGTTCAGATGGATGTATAATTGTATGGAGAAGAAAAAAATGACGAACTTAATCCCAAGAACTTAACTGGGGCATAAAAGCATGGTGGTCGATCATCCTTGTGTGGGGGTGTAAATCAGCACCAGGTTAGATGATATGGCATTTATTGCTGGTACCATGAATCATTCTCTTTATTTGAATATTTAAAAAAAGAATAATGTAAAATTATCAGATTAAAATTTGAGTATTGGAACAGCTTTGATAACGATCCTAAGCAAAATATTTGCATCTGGTGTCTCTATAATTTTCCACAAATTCTCAAAAAATCACCTCAATAATCAGTTTTAAATGCAAACGAACGAATTTGGAGAAAACTGAAAGTTAGAGTATGAAGATATCATATTAAAATGAAGCCCGAACTAAAAACAGTAACAGAAGACAAGAGGAAAATTGATGCTGGAAAAAAAATAACAATGAACTTTATGCCCAGACGTTTGAAAGCTGTTGTGTAGGCTTCAGGATATCCTATTGAGTTCTAATTGACCTTTTCAGTTTCATCATAGTATTTGCAGATGAAGCCCTTACTGGATTTAAAAACATTTAGAAAAAACGTAAGGCTAGGGTACGAAGACAAAGATTTTAAAATGAAAAGTAAACCAAACACCATAATAATCGAAAAATAGAGAATAGAAAAATGGGGCATAGAAGAAACGTATTCTATCTCCACGCATCTTAATTGATGACAATTGCCAGTTTCTTTAAGCAATCGTTGCTAAATAACGGTCCTGAAAGTTTATTGTGACGCGTTTTCGTCCTTGGCATGGTTGCCTGTGCATATTACCAGTGTCTTTAAACCATTTTCAGATTCCACATAACGCTTTTACCTATTTTTGTATTAGTCAGTATTTGTCCTGTTTCCATTCTCTTTGTCGCACACTATTTCTCACAATCCTTCAAATGTATTCTGGACGATATATAAATTACAACAAATCTTTTCATCATAAATCATAGAAATATTATATATATATATACACACATAGTCCAGTCACATTAATGTGACCACCTGTCAAAAGCCAGAATATACACTCTTGTGTGGAATGTAGTATTAAGTGGAATTCTTTATATACACTCCACAGCAATGGGCTGCCACCTGCCTTTTGTGATTGGTTATTTCACGTTGACGTCGAAAGTAGGTGGTGGTCACATTAATTTGACGACTGTGTATATATATATATATATATATATATATATATGTGTGTGTGTATGTATGCATATACGGATGCTAAATATTTAATGATATTGTCTTTGGGCTTTATAACACAAACAACTATTTTTATTTCAATATTAATTTTGCTATACTCTGCCAAATTTATATCATAACCAAGTTGTTATATTTTTTGGAGAACGTTTTCATGTTATTTGATGTTAAGTAAGTCTAGTTTCAAATGTTCTGTAAATTTTAGATGTAGTTAAAACATCTAGAAATTGTATTAAAACATATAAACTGTAGTTGATTTTATCCTCTTGAATCTTCTGCATTAAAATCCGTGCTATATATTATAAGTTGCATTACAATGCTCAAATTTGAGATAATCTTTTTTGTGTGTCGTCAATTTTATTAACGAATTCAAGATCTTGAAGTACTTGCAAATACGTTGAAGTACATTTATCTGTTCATTCAAACTTCACAAGGTTTCTACTTCTCATCAGTCACCATGTCACCTTATATCATTCTGTTTCCTTTTTTTTTTCACATTCTACAGTGAGAATTGCCCATTCTGGGTTGTTTATTTCGTCTCACTTGAATTGCACTAGTACTAAACACCTAAAAGTTATACTGAAAATAGTGTTTTTAAAAGCTTGGTTTGTCACTAAAAGTTTTTACACATCTTTGAAGGACCATGCCTTTGTGAAATGAAATCAATGCAAAGCTTATCTGAAAATTTGATTTATCAGAAAATAGATTTTATTTATTTATTATAGATTTTATTACTTATTTTTTTTATTATTTTCAGAAAATTATTTTATTTAAATAGATCTATTTTATCCTTGAAGTTGTGTTTACAACAGGCAACTATAACATTTTACTGGTTTTGGTGTCTTTTGGACCCACTTTTTAAAGGGCCTTTTTATTTTTTACTGATTGAGTGTTTAATTCCCTTAATAAGCAGCAGTCAGCCAAGATGGAGTTTTTCATAGATTTCTGAATAGAAAAATAAAGATAAAGAATACAATAAATAAAGGTGTTCACCTTCTGAAGTGATCTTTATGTGGTATGATTTCCTTCTTAACTATATAAGAATTTATCTTTCTAAAACCCTTCCAGCGTAAGTTGCACATCTTAACATAAATATTTTAATCTTTTAGAAATTTTAATCTGATCAGATACAAATAATATTTTAGCATTTTTTTTTCATTGGAAGTTTTGGCATTTCATTTCCATGAAAGAGGAATGTATGTTATTTAACAAGTACATATTAGCGATCTATCACTCAAATTTGACAGCAGATAAGCAGTGTTGTGAATATTTATATTACATGTAATTATTATTTTGTTTTAAACAACCTGTCACTCAAATCTAATAGCAGATATTCGACATCATATCTCATTCGACAATAATGAGACTCAGGCAATTAGCGAATGTCTGTACGACTTTCAGATCTAATATGCACTATATGTCGAAATAATTACAGATTGAATATGAACCATACCATGAGTTGTTCCATCGTGAATGGTAATAGACCACAAATTGAGAAATGTCTACTCTAAGTAGCAGTGAGGGAAGCTGACCCTCGCTCTTGATGGATTGTCTTAAAAGGAATTTATTTTGTTGAAGAAGGGAGAGAGTTCTGCTTCGAGTCAACCAGAAGTGTTATTTATTTCTTTTTTCTCTGAAGTGACTGAATAGGTCGGAATTTTCCGCCTGTATACAAAATGAGTCCCTTGTGGTTTCGTGAATCACGTCGTTTGATAGTTAAGGTCTGCAGCAGACCAGACAATTAAATTCGACAGAGACTCAAGAACTCTGAAAAACACTGACCTTGGAGTGAACTGTTCTTGTGATTTAATCATGCACTTGTGATAAAATTTTACTCTAATTTTTAATTTCGTTTTATAATAACATGGAGTACATTATTTGTATATATAAATATATATATATATATTGTTCCAATGCAGCTGGCAAACACTTAGACAGCTTGGTCTTGGATGCCTTAAGGTAAGCGCTGCACAGGCATTACTCACTTTGCATTACCCAGGCGGCGCGTGTAACTTGAAGATACGGACGCGGTGTAACAATGCCCCCGCAACGCTCTACGATCCTATTAGGACCGGGACCTACTGTTTAAAGTGGATTCCGAACCACTACAAACATCCATGGCACCGTCGGGACTCGAACCCGAAAGTACCGAGCGCCAGAGCGCTAGCCACTCGGCCATTCAGGCCCCCAAATATATATATATAGTACTTGTAAATAAAAATTAAAGTGTTCCCATGAACATGAAAGTGGCTCTCTTCTTGACGCTATTATAGGTCAGACGTTACAATACATAATGGCTTTAAATAAATGCTCTAATATAATAATTGCTTTAAATTTAAGTTCTCAAAAACATAAAATATTATAATAAGTTTTATAATGAATTATATATATATATTTATTACAAGTTATTTTTTTGTGATTGTGTCATTTATAAAACTAGTTGTTTTGCTATTTAAAAAAATCATTCTATAAAATAAGCTATAAAGAAATAAAACAAAAATATATTTTCAATCATAATTCGTAAAAATGAATCTCAAAATGTCAAAGTCTTAAAAGCGTTTTCAGAATCGTTTTTATGTCTGTTTATTCTGTAGAGGATTACAAAATTACATGTACTTTAAAATAGTTTTGAAATAAATGCTATTTTAAAATAAATATAAATGCATATTTTTAAAATAAACTTATTATATGCAAATACATATTTTTTAAATATTTTTAAAATAACTATTTTAAAATAAATAAAAATACATATTTGGAAGTTAAGTCTGTAGAATAAAAGCAAAATGATAAAAATTAAGATAATTAGATTTAAAACAAATTTTTGATATCACATATTTAAACATAAAAAAAATATCTTTTTTATTTAATTATTTTCAAATGTATGACAAAAAAATGTTTCTGAAGAATTTTGTAAGACTATCTAAGAATAAAAAGGAAACAAATATAAAAAAAAGACATTATTTGCAAGGAACATTTATTTATTATTTTTTTCACATAAAAAAAACACGTTATCTTAAAAATTTCTTTGATATATTCTTTTCTTTCCATTTTTTTTATTTAAGTTATCTACTTTGAATAGGTGAAGTTGCACCGATAATAATTATTTTACCAAAGAAAAAGTTTCTACTGAATTATTCAAATTCCTCGTGGCTACGAACGGTATTCGTGCAGGCTAATTTTAATAACAAGAGTAGATTTCTTTAAAGAAGATAGCTGATAAAAATTGAAAGTGATAAATATTTCACATGAAAGCGCCGTAAGAAACTACAACATAAAAGCGCGCAGGATTCACTGTAAGAATTCTTTCTAATTAAGCAATAATAAATTCGTATTTTTTTTTAATTTTAATTCATTAAAAATGTATAGTCAATAAAAATTTCAAGGAAAACAATAACATATTCAAATAATAAAGTTGGCAATAGTAACGTCGAAAGTATATGAAGTTTATCTGTTTCAGTGATGCCAATTAGTTGTTGTTGTTATCGTGTCCCTCATGGAAGGAGGGAAGAGGGGCTCAGCTTCTGTTCTGAGAGAGCACCCGTAGGTAGAAGTCTGGCATCTGCTCCGTGACGCTCTTACAGTCATAAGAGACCGGGACCTACGGCTTAAAGTGGATTCCGAACCACTACAAACAACCATGGCACCGTCGGGACTCGAACCCGAAACCTGTGGCACCGAACGCCAGAGCGCTAGACACTTGGCCATTCAGGCCCCGATGCCAATTAGAAATATTAATATTAATTAAATTGGGCCTGATGGCTGAGTGACTAGCGCAATTGCACTCTGGGCCACAGACATCAGGTTCGAGTCCCAATTATGTCATGGATGCTTGTAGATGGTTCGGAGTTCCCTTTAAGCCTTAGGTTATGATCCAATATGACTGTAGAGCGTAGGGCTGACACCCCTATCCAGTAAAAAGTCAAACGTCACTGATCGACGTCAGACTTCTATCTACGGGTGCTTCATCCGAACTGAAGCTGTCCCCTCCTTTACCTCCTTCCATCAGACCACACGTGTTCTTGTATTTGGTCTAGATGTGGCAGTCTGCCAAATGGGATAAGAAATAAAGGTTCGAGTTCCGGTGGTGCCATGGATGTTCGTAGTGATTAGGAATTCACTTTAAGTTAGGTCCCAGTCTAATATGACTGTTGGGCGTAGGGGAGGGCTAACAAGCCTACCCTCCTTTCATGAGACCACATGAGTTCTTGGACTTGATCTAGATATTGCTGCCTACCAAGTTGAATAAGAAACAACAACAGTAGTATTAAAAAAAAAAAAAGAGAATGGAAAATTTTATTTTTATTCTGGTATTTCTAGTTAATTGTTTGGAAAAAAAAATAGATCTGAAACAGCAAAAAGTCATATGGCTTAAACTTTTGCTTAAAGCGACTTTCTTTTATAATTTCTTGGAGTAATATTCAATGAAAAAATTTTTAGAATTCCTAAACATTTTAAAATAATGTCTTTCAACATTTGATGATATTGAAAATGTTATTTTAACTCAAGATGAATCACCAGTTGATATAAAAACTGTTATGTCTGCTGCTTAAAAATGCTTTAACATAAATACCAAATTATAACTTTTTTGCTAAATAAGCACGCAGTAGAAAAATTGACAAGCATGAGCAAACCTCACCATATGACGTCAAACGCCATTTTCTGTCTCGTAAACATTTCTAACTTATCTAGCTCACATTTCTAAGAAACAATTTCTAAACTTTTTTCAATTTAAATGTTGAATAGTTGATTATTTCTTTATTAAATAAAATATGTTTTTAATGATAAATCTCCTAAATTATTTTGTAGTTTTAGTTAAACTTCTATATTGAAATACAAAATTTGTTTTGAGTAATAATTTTCAAATAAATCGGTCGTTTCTTCGTGTGATTCCATATTTAATATTTGTACTTATCTCTTAATGAAAGCGATGATCAATTTGGAAGGGGTATTTAAAAGAATTTAAATGAAACTAAAAGGTAAACAACTTAGAAGAATTAAAAATTAGCAAAGATAATGATAAAGAAATGTTAAAACAAAAGTTTAATTAAAAATGAAGTGTTTAGTCACATTAAGAAAAGACTACATGGAGAGAAAACATATTTGAAAATCAAAATCCCGTTTTCAAAAAAAAAAAAAAAAAATATTCATGAAACGTGAATGATAATTACTTAATACTTTTGTCTTAAAGATTACTAATTCTCTTAGGAGGACAAAAATATGTTTTGGTCCAAAAATTAAAAAAAAACCTCAATAAAGAAACAAAAATATTGATTAACTTTTCTAAAATGAAAGCAGCTTTCTAACAATGTCAAACTAATTTAAGATTTGTTATTATTCTTTTGTAATTTAAAATACTTTTAAAAGTCACTAATTAGGCAGCTGTAGGAATCTTTAATTTGAAGTAGGTTTCTGACTTGGGCAATTTAAATCTTTTACAATTAAGTTCTTTGATTATTGGAATAATGCACGAAAAGGAAAATTCATGTCTTTAATATTCTTAATTGGTGAATACTTGATAAAAAAGGAAAAAGTTCAATGTCTTTTTAAAATATCGACTTTAATCAGTTGATTCTTTAATAGCTTTTAATTTTTTTAAAAATTCATATTCTCGTTTTAATTATCGTAAATAATTGGAAAATTAATGAATACATGGCGGAATTCATATTTTAATGATAAAGATGATTTGAAAACGATGGAATCTAAATTATCTTTCAGAAAATTTTTACAGAGCACAAAAGAATAAAAGTGACTTATTCGTTCGTTTCTTTATCAATTTTTTTTTTTCCTTAAATAAAGAAATAAACAGAAATCATTTGTATTATTGCTTTTGAATATAAAACTACAAGATTTTTATCATTAATGTAAAGGAATCTGTACATTATTAATTTAATTAATTTTTTTGAAAAAGAAAAGACAAAAATTGGAAATTTGAAATGTTTTCAATTTATGTTAAGTTTTTTTTTTTTTTTTTTTTTTGATTAAAATTAATGGAGAACCGTGGAAACAACACACTTTACTTATTTCTTCTTCATTGGCGCAACAGCCCCATGGTGAGCCAAGGCCGTCTGCCTACTGATAGATTTAAAGACAGGAGATGTTTTCTTTTTACTGGGTAGGGTTAACAGCCCTATGCTCAATAGTCACATTAACCTAATGTTAAAAGTGGATTCCAAATCACTAGAAGCCTCCATGGTACAGCCGGAACTGGAACCCGACCTTAGTCGCTGAGCGCTGGAGCTCAGCGACTAAGGTCGATATATATACATATATATATATATATATATATAATTGTTAATTAATTTTTAAGTATCAAAATAAATCCCAAATTAATAACTGAATATAATGTCTTCAAGATAACATTTATTTTAACCATATCTGAATTTTTAACATATTAGGCTTTCATGACAAATATGTGTAAATCCTAAATAAATAAATAAAGTGCACCAAATTTTATACACAAATTAATCTCTCCTGTGAATTAATTTCCCATGTTTTTGAACATCTGTTTTTCGTTTCTTGGAAAATATTCTTCTTGAATACTATTTTAGCTTTTTTTTATTCTATCAAAAATAATGTAACGAAATGCAATGAAAAACTACATTGAATATAATTTGATTATTGGAATAATTATATATAAATTTAATTATATATAAAATTGTATTTTTTTGCACAAATCGTTCTCAATTGGACAGAAATAGCTTTTATATTCTCTTGCTAATAAAAACAAATGATGAAATTGATAATGGCAGATACAGATGGCAAGCACGCTATATTAGAAATAAAAATATAATATATTTATTCCATTGCCTTTGTTTGTACCTCGAAATGGAAGAAATTCATCTTTCTTTTTACAATTTCTCGTATTATAGTGGACTGACTTAAATATTATTATTATTTTTTTATTTTTCCTTGATAAATTATTGTTCTTATCGAAAGGGATTGTAGCTTTCATATTATTCTTTTACATTTGTAAATTTTTATTTTTGTAATAGAAAAAGTTAGAATAAAGATATATATATAGGATTAGGATATTATAAGATTTTTATCCCACAAGGCACATGAGTGCGTATCCATTGGATATTTTGACACATTTTTTCTCATAATTAGATTCAGATCCCTCTCTTTCTCTCTCTCTCAAAAAAAAAAATTTTTAAGTTGTTCACACACACATCTAGCTATATGTTTATATATATATATATATATATATGTATAGATAGATAGAGATAGATATAAGCAGATAGATAGATGCGTGTGAACACTACACTACACTCAAATTTGACAAAACAATCATATCATTAATAATAAAAAACTGAAATTCTTCACATTCAGATTCAGGTCTCTCTCTTTCTCTCTCCGCATATATATATCTCTCTATATATATCTATATATATAATATTATATTTATAACATTATATAGAAATATATAATATATATATATATATATATATATATATATATGATTGTATATCCTTTGGATGCTTTGAGCTATTCTAGAGCTCAACAAGTTTTGGGAGACGAAATCTTTGTTTATAATAATGAAACATTGTGTCCTGTAAAAGTTTATAGATGGTTAAATGGTGTTTTATCGATTCCAAAGTAAATTTTCGGTAGAAAGGTGTACGAACTATTAATGAATTAACTTCATATGCTTACTTTTTTAATTAAGCACCCTTTTATTATTTTTTAAATAATTAACTATGCAACCATTTGTTATTCTATAACGTCTCACAGATCACAATTTGCTTCCCTAAAATCTTTATTCTAACTTTTTCTATTACAAAAATAAAAATTTACAAACGTAAAAGAATAATATCAAACCTACAATCGCTTTCAATAAGAACAATCATTTATCAAGGAAAAAATAATAATGATAATAATATTAACTTCAGACCACTATAATACGATAACTTGTAAAAAGAAAGATGGATTTCTTCCATTTCGAGATATAAACAAAAGCAATGGAATAAATATTTTATATTTTTATTTCTAATATAGCTGCTTGCCATCTGTATCTGCCATTATTAATTTCATCATTTATCGATTTCATCATCTGTTTTTATTAGCAAGAGACTATGAAAGCTATTTCTGTTCAATTGAGAGTGATTTGTGCAAAAAAGTAAAATTTTAGATATAATTAATGTAGTTTTTCATTGAATTTCGTTACAATATTTTGATAGAATAAAAAAAAGCTAAAATAGTATTCAAGAACAATATTTTCCAAGAAACGAAAAACAGATGTTCAAAAACATGGGAAATTAATTCACAGGAGAGATTAATTTGTGTATAAAATTTGGTGCACTTTATTTATTTATTTAGGATTTACACACATTTGTCATGAAAGCCCATTATTCCAAAAAATCAGATATGGTTAAATGAAAGTATATCTTGTCATCGTGAAGACATTATATTCATTCATTAATTTGGGATTTATTTTGATATTTAAAAACGAATTAAATTTTTTTATAACTAATATAACACAAGTTTTGAGAGAGAGAAAGAGAATGAGAGCAAAAGAATGAGAAAGAGAGAGGGAGAATGAGAGACAAATAGAGAATGAGATAAAGAATGACAGAGAAAGATAATCAGAAAAAGGATGGAAAGCGAGACAGAATGAGAAAGAGAAAGAATGAGAGAGTAAAAAAGAATAAAGAGAGAGAGAAAGAAAATAAGAGAAAAAATGAGATAAAGAATGACAGAGAATGAGAGAAAGAACGAAAGAGAGTAAAAACGAATGAGAAAGAGTAAGAAATTGAGAAAAAGAAGGAGAGGTTAACATGGAAAGAATAGAGAGAGAGAGAGAGAATCAGAAAGAAAGAATGAGAGAGATGAATGAAAGAGAAAGAGAGATAGATAGATAAAGATTGGGAGAGAGAGAGAGAATCAGAAAGAAAGAATGAGAGAGATGAATAGAAAAGAAAGAGAGATAGATAGATAAAGATTGGGAGAGAGAGAAATTAGAGAATCAGAAAGAAAGAATGAGAGAGATGAATGAAAGAGAAATGAGAGAAAGAGATAGATAGATAAAGATTGGGAGAGAGAGAGAGAGAGAATCATTGAGAATCAGAAAGAAAGAATCAGAAAGAAAGAATGAGAGAGATGAATGAAAGAGAAAGAGAAAAATTAGAAAGAAAGAATAGATAGATAAAGATAAACATTGGGAGAGAGAGAGAATCAGAAAGAAAGAATGAGAGAGATGAATGAAAGATAAAGAAAGAATGAGAGATAGATAGATAAAGATTGGGAGAGAGAGAGAGAGAGAATCAGAAAGAAAGAATGAGAGAGATGAATGAAAGAGAAAGAATGAGAGATAGATAGATAAAGATTGGGAGAGAGAGATGAAATGAGAGAGAGAGAGAGAATCAGAAAGAAAGAATGAGAGAGATGAATAGAGAAAGAATGAGAGATAGATAGATAAAGATAAAGATTGAAAGAAAGAATGAGAGAGAGAATGAAAGAGAAAGAGAGATAGATAGATAAACATTGAAAGAAAGAATGAAAGAGAAGAATGAATGAATGAAAGAGAAAGAGAGATAGATAGATAAAGATTGGGAGAGAGAGAGAATCAGAAAGAAAGAATGAGAGAGATGAATGAAAGAGAAAGAATGAGAGATAGATAGATAAAGATTGGGAGAGAGAGAGAGAGAGAATCAGAAAGAAAGAATGAGAGAGATGAATGAAAGAGAAAGAATGAGAGATAGATAGATAAAGATTGGGAGAGAGAGAGAGAATCAGAAAGAAAGAATGAGAGAGATGAATGAAAGAAAATGATTAGATAAAGAAAGAGAAAGAATGAAAGAAAGAGATGAATGAAAGAGAAAGAATGAAAGAGATAGATAGATAAAGATTGCGCGCGCGAGAGAGAGAGAATCAGAAAGAAAGAATAAGAAAGAGGAATGAAAGGGAAAAAATGGGAGAGAGATAGAAAAAAAAATAAAGAGAAAAAGAATAAGAGAGAGAGAGAGAAAGAATGAGAGAATGAAAGAGAGGTAGGTGTCCTCTATCTTTCCACAATAAAGCCATCTTTGCTTCCATTCTTTTATGCCATAAATGGTCCTTAGCAGGCTAGTGCCTTGGGTTTGGCTGAATCTCTCACCTGATTATAACCTTCTTCGATTAGTGCTCACTACTACAAATCGCACCATTAGAACGTCTGATATGGACAATATTAACAGATGAATAATAGCAGTTTGCGAAATATTTTTATTCAGCTGTATAGTCATCACAATTTATCCTTTGTCGAAATCCTTTAAATCCTTGCCTTTGCTGATGTGGTAATATTTTAGGTTACTGCTTGACATTTATCTAAGACATCAAGATCCATATCTTCCATTTGATTAGCCTTGAAGACAACACAACACATATCAATGTTTCAGCTATTCATTGTAAAGGTGTGTTGAACATATTTAATTTTTTTTTCTGGCATATTTGATTTAAATATCTGCTATTAAGCAATATTTTAAAATTGATTTTTGATATTCGTAAAATAATCTTGATTAAAACAAATACCACGTGAAACAAATCGTCTCTGTTAATAATAATTGAATTTTGCTTCTAATTTGTCTTAAAATTCCTATTTTTAGTTTAAGACAAATTGACTAGAATCTAAAATGTTTTTTTAGCAAAATTTTATTCGAAACTTGTTAGAAAATTCACCTAAGTAAGTGTTGCTGACGAAAGCTGCAGAAGAGAAAAATAAAATAAGGGGCCAGCAGTGGAAAATTTAAACAAGTAGCAATAAATTTTGTAATCTTTAAAAAAATTCACAGATGCTACTTAAATCCTCTCATTTCATTATTAAATTTTTGTTGGTAATATTAAAAGTAGAATGTCGCAACAATCTAACAATTAAGGGTAAATATAAGAGCAATTTTTTTAACCAAGCAAACAATAAAAAAATTGCTGAGAATTTAACGATTACCTTAATGCCATTATATCAATTGATAATTAAATTAATTTCAAATTAATTTTTTCTTTATAAAATATATACTTGCATAATGTTTGCCAAACGGATTTTTGAAATGACCCCTTTGAAATGACCCTTCTTCTTATTTTTCTGCGTAGCTCGATTTTTATTTTAAGCATATATATTAAATGCCTTAAAACACTAAACGCCTAAGAATTAGTTCATGTAACACGGGTGAATTGCACACCGCTGTTGTGAATTGCACAAATGCTGTTGTGACTAATCCTCAGTGTCCGACAATGCGGAACGGACACCGCATGAGTAGTCTACTCATGGATAGAGGGAAAGGGGGCAACTTCTGTTGTGATGGAGTACCCGTAGGTAGAAGTCTGACTTGGCCCCAAATCGCCGAGGAAGAAGAGCAGTGCTCTGCTGGAGGAATTTTAGAGGGAATTTCCTGACTTTGCGTATGGTATGGGAGAAAAACCTGAAAACATCCCCTAGGTACTCTGACTAACGAGAAAAGAAACTGAACATCTCAAACGCCATCGAGGCTCCTCGATTTTTTTGAAACATTGTCTACAAAAAATGCCGCTAGCGGATTGAACCTCATCCCTAATGCTCACTAGAGGTGCACGCTACCACTGAGTTACGAATAGGGCTAAAAAATTCTTTATTGATGTAGCGAGTGCTTTTAAACTCTTTTTCAACAATTTAAATTAACGTGAAAATGCAAGCGGGATGCTGATAACTGGGTGCTCAACACTCGAAACTTCTGATACCGTGCCAATCACTAATGATTTAAACTTGTTAGAAAAGAATTGATCTTAATATTAGTTTATATGATTAAATCTCTATTCATGTCACAGTGGTAAAGAGCTCACATAACAGGCGGATGAATTCACATTCATTGGTAACTTGTGTAGTAATCATTGTTTTCAGAAACGAGAAGACTCGAAGACGTTTGAGGACAACGTTTATATGACACTCAGATTGCCTGGTAGACTCTCAATACAAAACGGAAATACGCGAAAATTACTCTTGAAACTCATCATCAGCATCATTTTTCATTCCCTACGAAGAGCTATTCGGGATATATAATTGCGGAACCAGAGACCACGCATGTTCAATAACAATAATAACAAATAATGATACTTTCTTTATAAGCACATCATTCACCAACAGTATTCACCGGTGCTTTTTTTAGTATGTGCATTACTTACTAAAACACTTCATGAATCGAAAATCGCAGAAGTTGATAAGTAAAGCACGAAATATTGTAAAACCAACTTTTATTCTTCAATGGCGCAACAGCCTCATGGTGGGCCAAGGCCATTTGTCTAATGGCAGATTTCGAAACATGAGATGTTTTCATTTTACGGTAGGGATCCCAGCCCTACTCCCAACGCTCAGGGACCTAGGATTTAAAGTTTTTTTTTTCAATTGCGTCGAGAACTGGGTCTTATTGACTATGTGCCTGTAAGCTACCCAAAGTGGGCTGCACGGACGAACGCTGTTGCTCTTTTAACACTACCCAATGAGCACGTGTAGCTTGAAGATATGCTACAGGGCGAGTAACACTACCCCTACAATGCTCTATGATCCTATTAGACTGGGACCTGCGGTTTAAAGTGGATTCTGAACCACTACAAACAACCGTGACACCGTTGGGACTCCCATCTGAAACCTATGGCACCGAGTGCCAGTCACCATAAAATTAATGTAAATAGTCTTTATGACTCTATAGCCTTTTCACATTGAATGAGGTTAATTTAAATATTTAATACTAGCTATATTAAATAAATTTAATTTCATTTAATTAAAAAATAAATTAATTAACGAATTTTCATTTGACATTTAATCCATGATAGTATAAATCTTAAATGCCATTTCATTTGGCGAAATGGTATCTAATCCCAAAACAGTGTAACACTCTGACTTGTGACTATTTGAAAGTTACGATTTGCATATGGAATAAAGGTACCGTTGAGCACTATTTTGAAAACGTTTATGTTTATGCCATATAAAAGTAGTTTCACAGACTATTAGACTGTCTAGGTATATAGCTATTCCTATACAGCAATAGTTTAGTTTATCGCGTAGAATAGTTTTCGAAGTTGTAGTTTGGAAAGACTTGTTAAGCACTGAATTTTCCATGCATTAACCATCGCTTACGAATCTAATTTACCACTATACATGAATTTGATAATAAAATCTAGAACCTAATTATAATTAGTTGGCAAGTACTTAATAATTTTCATATATAAATAGAGGTTATTACTTCTTAAAGATTTAATTTAATTTATCAAATCTTTTTATTTAAAAAAATTTGTTTTTTAAAATATTTAACAAAATACATTTTTTAATTGTTTTAATGAATGCAAATTATTGCGTTATTAGTAATATGTCAATTGCATTTAAAAAATGAAATTTAGAAAAAATACAACCACGAACAGTAAAATTATTTGGAGTAATTGTTAGTCAAAAATCACGATATCCAATTATTACAATAACAATTAAAGGTAATAATTTCAAATTTCCGTTCATTTAAAAATAATTGACATTAAAATAAAAATAAACTTAAATGTAATTATAATTATATCTATTTAAAAAATAATAATAATTATATCGATTATTATCTATTTCTTATTATATCTATGTTTTAACTCACCACAAATTGTTCTGATATTGCTGTAATTCCTAATAACTAACTCGGTAATTCCGGTAACAATTCTCATCCGGGGTAATTATTGATCAATTATTTTTTTCATCCAGTAGAGATATTAATTTGAAAGAAACGCATACTAAATTATTTAAGTAAAATGTTAACTGCATAAAATTGCACGAAGATACATTATGGGTGTTAACAAATTTATTTGATTGTATGAAAAATTTCACATTCAATATTAATAAAACCCGATGGCTGAGTGACTAGCTCTCTGACGCTTGGTGCCACAGGTTTTGGGTTCGAGTCCAGGCGGTTTCATGGATGTTTGTAGTGGTTTGGAATCCACTTTAAGCCATAGGTACCGGTCTAATATGACTATAGAGCGTTGGATGTAAGGCTGACAACTCTACCCCGTAAAAAGTCAGCGTCATGGAGCCAAGTCAGACTTCTATCTACGGGTGTTCCATCAAAACAGAAGCTGCTCCCTCTTTCCGTGAGAACACACGGGTTCTTGGACTTAGTCTAATTGTTGCTGTCTACCAAGTGTGATAAGAAACAAACGAACTTCTTTTACTGCTATTGAAGAAAAATTTTTAATACTTATAAGCCATGTTTGCAGTATTATTATTTACTGTGAAAGCCATTCAAATCAATTGATCTACAGAAATTGAGCGAAAGTATGTAGAAAAAAAAAAACAGCGCAGACATTCAGTATATGTCTGCGCTGTTTTTTTTCTATATACCTTCGCTCAGTGAATCTTTAACTGCCCCTAGTAATCCGAAATATTTTACATAAACTTCTAAACCACTCACCTTTATGACTTTTCTATTCACAAAATGGGCTTTTATACATAAAGCACAGAATTTTTGTTATGCTATAGTGTGGTATAATGCATGCTTCTTATAAAATATTTGGTGTTGTCAAATGAAGTATTTTTCTGGTCCAATTCTTTTACTGAATTTGGTAAATAATTTTTTAAGATTGAAAAATTTTGCAAGGCAGTTTCGTTTATATGTTCGGGTTCTTTACCGTTCTGGTTAAAATATATCATTGGTACAATGAAAATGCACCGACCATGAATTTCCCTGTGACCTGGAAACATCCTTGTATTTTAGGACTTAGTTTAGTCAAGCTGTATAAAAATATTTGAAGTAGTAAAAAAAATTTTTTTTTACACATTTTCAGCCACTGTGACATTTTATAGTTGTAAAAAAAAAAGAAATGGGGAAACGATGAAAGAAAAGAAATTCTCACAATTTTTCTAAAAATCCGTAAAAGCACAAACCAACGTTGTTTTGTTTGACAGAATTTCAACCGGAAGTTAAAAAAAAAAAAAAAAACTTCCGTTTCCACTGACTCTTCCTGTGCTAAAAATCATTTCGCGCTTGAAAAAGTCCACTTTCGAAAATATTTTGCTTCCATGATTCGATTTGTTTCACAATTGTGTACCTTAAATGGCTGCGAATATAGTACCTCCACAGCTGTTATGATGAATATTCTCGTCCAGTGCACTATTTGTCTTTGCAATTATTTTTATCAAATCTCGCTTTTCCGAATTTTTTAACTCTTTACAATTTCGAGTTACACGTGATTTAACGTTCAGTTTTTATGGTTATGGCTAGGATTCTTTTTTTTGATTTGAAGATAGTGTATACTTCTTCTTCTGTCAATATAATACTTTCAATATATGGATGTCAGGGCCTGAATGGCCGAGTGGCTGGCGCTTGGTGCCGCAGGTTTTGGGTTCGAGTCCCGGCGGTGGTATGGATGTTTGCTAGAGGTTAAGAATACACATTAAACAGTAGGTCTCTGTCTAATTAGCCTAACTGTGCACAAAAGGACAGTATAGCGACAAACCAAACTAATCATTGGCTCAACAGTCCCATGGTGGTCCAAGGGCGTCTGCCTACTGGCAAGTCTCGAGACAGAAAATATAGTCGGCCCTACGTTCAACGGTCTACAATCATATTAAACCGGGAACTACTGTTTAAAGTGGATCCCGAATCATTACAAACATCCATGGCACTTCGGGGGCTAGAATCCGAAACGCGTGGCACTGACTGCCACAGTGTATGGTTAACAAAATATTTTTATAATAGTGCAGAAAGGAGAACTAAGAAAAAAGATAGTTTATATGCCTACATAAAATAAAAGACACAATGAAGTAGATATTAAATTTAATTTATGTTAGCAGAGGAATTTATATTTTTTCGTATGATTGAATATTTTATTAATATAATGCCAATCCCAATGTAGGAGAAATGTGTATATGTAGGAATATATGTATTTATTTAAAAAAAATATTTACGGCAATTAAAGTTTGAAATCAATTTTAAAATGAATTTTAAATAAATAAAAATAAATTTTTTTCAACACTAATGCTATTAGTAGTTAAAAAAAACTCTTCATTTCATGACCTAACTATAATGGCATCGGTTTTTCTTTTATTTCTTTTTGATTGTCCTACTTTCACCTTTCGTGTGAATTTTCCTACAAATATTCAGTGTTGTTGACAACTGTTGGCCCATCACTACTCACGCATATCTCTACAGAATGAAATTAAGGTAAAACGCTGAAAAATGTAATTAACTCAGAATCTTATTAATATTCCGATACTTTCAGTATAGGACAGGACGGTGCGTGTGGTCCGAGAACTTTTCGAATTCGTGACTTACTCTTTTGTTACGATCTAACTTACTCAAACCAATCACTTAATGATTCTCATTTTGTTAGCCCAATCAGGCCAAATCGCGTGCAAATTCTTTGTCCGTTTTGAATACATCTCCATGGCTACGGGCGAAAATGATTCCTACAACAGCATGAACATCCGATGACAACAACCTCAAGAATGAAAAAGTGTTTTAGTGCCCCCTTCGTTTAGTCGATAATTTTAATGTTGATCTCTCTTTCTCTCTGTTCGCCCTCCGTCTTCTTTGGGAAATTCCATTGGAAAAGAGCTCTTTGCCAGAGAAGGAAGTCAGCTTTATCTCAAAAATAGTTCTTCTTAATACTTCCCAATATAGCAAAAAAAATTTATTATTAAAGCATAAGAATTGAAATTCCCACATTTTTTTGAAATTTAACCCTTTAGAATTAATATTTCTTTTTTTTAACGTATAAAAATCGAATTTGTTCGTTGGTAAAATTAATAGTAAAATTTTTTGTTGAATTTTAATATATACTGAAATTACCTAACGTTTCAATAAAATGAAAACTTATTCTACGAGTTAAAACTTTTAAGCACATTTCAACCTCTGTTATTCAAAATTTAAACCGATTATTTAATTGCTAGCTAACTGAATATGATGATTAATTAATCTGATCCGTTTAATCCTCTAATTTCAAGCAGAGTTCAGAAAGAATATCATTTTTGGAACTAAGAATTTTTTTTAAGTCTATTATATTGAATGATCTGTTCTAATTTCAAGCAAAATTTAGAAAGTATAAAATCTTTGGAAACTAAGCATTTTATTTAAATCTGTTGATGATATCGAACAGCAACAAAAAATAAGAACAGAATAAATTTAGCAGACGAAATTAAAAGAAGAAAGAACTGTTTTATTTTTGGAGATACACTAGAGTTCCAGCCTTCTTGCCAGACGATTATTATTCGTCAGCAGGAAGACCTTAGCAGACGATATTATTGAGAATAAAGGAACGAAAATTTTCGTCAAAACGGCGTCCATTGCAACTCTGGAGTCGCAAGGCGATCTTCACAAGAAGCCAAGTTCGGGGAATGTTTTTAGCATGGAAAACAGGGATCCCAATGCACTCAACGATTATCTTCAGGTAAGAATTAAAGAATCTAGCTCTATTTTATTATTATTTTTTTACCTTTTTTTCTCATATGAATCTATAATACTAAATTAGGCGATAGACAACAAAGAACATTTTTTTTCGTAGTCATTATCTATCTGATTAGATAATGTAACCTTCAGAAGATTGGCAACTAATGATTTGTTTAAATTTCATGGTATATTGAATCGTCAAGATACATATCTGGTCAAACACGAAATAAAACACCAACACAGTTGAATAAATTATAGCAAGATTTATGTGATTTATTAGATTTATTTATAAATTATAGCATGTTTTGAGCAAATCGAATTTTTTAGCTTAGTAATAGTTAACAGAGAAGGTAATTTTTTTCGTAGTCATTGTCCGTCTGAATAGATAATGTAAGCTTCAGTTAAGTTCAGTTTATTAGTAAAATTTAAATTTATTTTTTAGAAATAGTTTATAAATGTTTGGAAATATAAATATAAATATACATAGCAAAAAATCAAAATTTAAAATCAATACCATTTAATATTTTGTAGAAATTGTTATGGTTATCAATGAAGTTAGCAAGAATTATGTTTATTTTTTCTTAGAAATATTTAAAATGTTTTTGAATGAAAATATGATTATATTCTTTAATCAAAATTTAAAATAAATATCATTAAATATTTAACAAAATAAGTAAAAATATAATAAAATATAATTAAATATTTAACATATAATTTTTGTAGTCATTGTCAAGCATTAAAATGTAAAAAATTTAATGATATTTAAATAAATTTTGATTGAAGAAAAATAAAATGTTTATATTTACAAACATTTAATAACTTATAAATGTTTGTAAATATAAATTTGGTTTATTTTCTTTAATCAAAATTTAAAATAAATATCATTAAATATTTTAACTTATTTTGTTGAAATTATTATGAATAACAATGAAGTTTCCAGCAAATCGAATTCTTAAGCTTCGTAATAGTTAACAGAGAAGATAATTTTTTTGCGTAGTCATTGTCTGTCTGATTAGATAATGTAAGCATCAGAAGATTGGCAACAAATGATTTGTTTAAGTTCATTAGTAAAAGTTATATTTTTAGAAATAATTTATAATTTTTGAAAATATAAATGTTATTTTCTTTAATCAAATTTTAAAATAAATATTATTAAATATTTTGTTGAAATTGTTATGAATTGCAATGCAGTTTCCAGCAAATCGAATTCTTAAACTTTGTAATAGTTACCAGAGAAGGTTTTTTTTTTACCGTAGTCATTGTCTGTCTGATTAGATAATGTAAGCTCGGCAACAAATGATTTGTTTAAACTTCATGGCATATTGAATCCTTAAGATACATATATGGTCAAACATGAAACAAAATACCAACACAACTAAATAAATTATAGCAAATTAAATAGTTAATAAACACAGTTAAATAAATTATAGCAAGGTTTATGTGTATTTTTCCTTAATATTTAAAATACTTTGGAATGAAAATATGATTATTTTCTTTAATCAAAATTTAAAATAAATCTTATTAAATATTTTACTTATTTTGTTGAAATTGTTATGTATTGCAATGAAGTTTCCAGCAAACCGAATTCGAATTCTTAAGCTTTGTAATAGTTAACAGAGAAGATAATTTTTTTTTTTTCGTAGTCATTGTCTGTCTGATTAGATAATGTAAGCTTTAAAAGATTGGCAACTAATAACTAACAAATTAGTTTATTTATTATTCAATTATTTACTTGCTTGCATAAAATTTTACCTGTTTAATATTTTCTTAAGCAATATTTATGAAAATAATAATAATAATAAATATCAATTATTTAATATTTGAAATTTTATTTTGCTGCAAATTTAAAAAAAAAAAAATAAATAAAAATTGGCAGTCAATAATGCATGAGAATTCAATGAATGTTAAAAAAATCATTAATAATCTGTAATTATTATGCTTTTATTGTGCTTTATTATTATTATTGTACTTATTATCATTTTTGTACTTTTAAGCAGTATTTATGAACATAAATGATGCTTATTTAATATTTGAAACTTTATTTTGGTAGCAAATTAAAAAAAAAAAAAAAAAAAAAAAAAATTATAATTGTACAGTCAATGATACAATGATGTGGGAAAATCCAAGGAATGTTAAAAAAAAAAATCCTTAATAATCTGTATTACAACATAATGTTAATAATTGTTAAAATAATTATTATTATTATATTGATTTTTTTAATAAAAATACAAGAGCTTTAGATAAAATTAATAATTTAATCATGTACTCATAGATCAGTAATTATTTTTTAAAGATATAAAATCAGATGAAATTATTGTAAAATATCCATACAAACTATTCACATATATGAATGATTAATATATAACCAAACAAACACGAATAATGCTATCGGGAATCATTTGTTGTATATCTGTTTTTTCGTAGTCAAATAACAGATATTCAAATTCATATGTACATAGTAAAAAGAAAACCCTATTCTTCTTTCCTCCAGACATGCCAATACATACTATAAAAATGCATAACTAAGAAGCATCTTCCTTTCATTGACCTACAAACAGACACGCATTGCAAAGACCAAGTTCATTGCTGCATACAAATGAATACTACGAAAAATAAAGAAATAAAATTTCACGTGTTTCTCTTTGAGCTATTTTATTCATAAATATTTCAAGCGAGTTTCTATTTCTTCAATTCGCGTCACGTAATATCCAAAAACTGCAAACAGGTGAATTTTCTTCCCCCTCCTCCCTCCCTCCCTTATTCGGAACTATTTCCATTTACTTTAGGAATGCCGATAAGGAAATGTGCGATAAAAATAAAAAATAGGAAAAAAGGATTCTTTCGGCCCAGTTCACAGGTTTCACTGTTGTCGCAACTGAAGGATTTTTGGCTTGGAAATGAATTCCTGGACTTCACTAATAGTTACCAGAAGAAGATAATTTTTTTTTCGTAGTCATTGTCTGTCTGATTAGATAATGCACGCTTCTGAAGAATGGCAATGAATTGGTCTGTTTAAACTTCGTCTACATGGTACTTTGTATACATTGTTAGAAATAATTTATAAATGTTCGGAAATATAAATAGGGTTGTTTTTTAATTAAAATTTAAAATAAATATCATTCAATACTTTACTTGTTTTGTTGTGAACGGCAATGAATTTTCATCAAATCGAATTCTTAAACTTAGTAATATTAACAGAGAACACAATTTTTTCGTAGTCATTGTCTGTCTGATTATATAATGTAAGCTTCTGAAGAATGGCAGCAAATGGTTTGTTTAAACTTCATCTATATTGTCTTACATCTTATTGTGCCAAAAACGAAACAAAACAACAACTGTAGTTAAATTGTTAGTAAAAATTATATGTATTTTTTTAGAAATATAAATATGATTTTCCTTTAATCAAAATTTAAAATAAATATCCTTAAATATTTTACTATTTTGTTGAAATTGTTAAATTGCAATGCATTTTCCAGCAAATCGAAGCTTAGTAATAGATAACAGAGAAGATAACCTTTCTTTCGTAGTCATTGTCTGTATGATGAGATAATGTAAGCTTCAGAAGGTTAGCAATTAATAATTTGTTTAAACATGTATATTGAATCGTCAAGATACATATCTGGTTAAACATGAAACAAAACACTAACCAAAGTTAAATAAATTATAGCAAGAGTTATGCTTATTTTTTCTTAGAAATATTTAAAATGTTTTGGAATGCAAATATGGTTAGCTTCTTTAGGCAAAATTTAAAATAAATTTCATTAAAAATTTTATTTATTTCTTTTCATTTGTTATGAATCATTATGTTATGAGATAAGTTATAGTTAACAGATAAATAATTGAGATAAGTTATAGTTAACAGATAATAGAGTCAAAATGGTAAATATATACACGTTTAAATAACAGAAAGTGATGGTTAATTTTTAATTTTTTGCCATTGAATCGTCATAGTATATATTGTGCCAAACACTAAATAAAATATAAGTTGAATATGTTTGACAAATTAATTAAGATTAATTTGACTGAGGAAACTTTGCATATTTTGGAATATAATTATAGCGAGTTTTTTTATTAAAGATTTAAATTTTTTGAAAAAAATTTATTTTTAACACTTAAAAGTATTTTATTATAAGATTATCTCTTACTGATTATAATAATTTTCTCTATTATACTAGATCTTCTAATAAAATATTTGAATTGTTTCTAACAATAATTTTGGCTCTTTTTAAAAAGAAGCAAGTCTTTTTTTAAATAAAATATACACTATATATATATATATATATATATATATATTTTAATGTAGTAGATATGGGAAAGATAGATCGAAAACTTTGATTTTAAAGTTAGTAAAAAGAATAATTAGCTGCAAATATTTCAAAAATAATTTTCTTGTTTAATATTTCCCAGAAATTTGATCGGTTTTCCATTAATTGTAACATGCAAAAATTGTTTTATTGGAAATTTGCCAGCATTTTGAAATTTTGTACGAAGAAATCTTATTAATGGTAGCTATTAATTTTCATAAATAAATTTTATTATTTTCCATTATTACTTTATTCAAAACATTTTTTTTTTGCTATATTTTTTAAGTCACGAATTCATTGAACTTATATAAACTCATCAGTAAAAAACCTCACTTAATTTGATTTAATCTAATTTATATTGAACTTATCTTACAATTTTTAACAGTTATTTTTTTCACAAATTACATAAGTATGATATCATGAAAGCGATCATAATAGACTCACCGAAGGTTAATTATTCGCAAGCTTTCAAAAAGTAAGTGTTATTAGAATTGTTTCTATGGTTACATAACGTCACTGAACTTTCCAAAGAAGAAAATGTCAATGGCGTTTCGCAGAAATTTATAGATTACAGAATTTATTGACAGAAATATAACTAATTACTGGTATTGTAATGTGCGGTAATTCATCAAATCTGATTATTATTATAACAATTATTAAATAATAGTATTCATAGATTTCATTTTAAGGAAACATGAGCTTTTTTGAAATAAACTATTGTTACATAATATTAGTTTTTATAAAAAGCTCATTTTTATTAGATTAGTTACTTTTTGTACTGATCAATCATCAAATAATAATGAAAGGAAATAAAATAACCGATAGTAACTATGAATATGAATGAAAGGAACAACAATGTTTTTCCAATATGTATGTGCGATAAAATTAAAAATAAAAGTAATTTATCATTGGATATTCTTTTAAAAAATGTTTTCTTTTGCAGAATTTTGTTTGTAAAAAAATATTTATTTTTATTTATTTTATTCCAATCTTTTAATATACGTTTTTTTGGAATAAGATTTTTTTTTTTTTTGGGTGACTTTTTTTATTGTAATTCTCTTTTTAATACAGGAGTGCCGGATTTGTAATATTAAAATATTAAAAAAATGATATTCATTTATTTTCTGCGGTGCGGTATAATAATAAACAAAATAAAATTTGGTTGAAATCTGGAATACTGTACCCCTGAGAAAGTAGTCAATAATGCAATCTTGATTTTGCCAATGTTCCGCCAATTTCTTTAGGGTTACAGTACTGCAGTTAGATAAATCTTTTTTCGAAGAAACATGACTATTTTATTTCTACTTTGATTGCTATTTGCAGAAGTTTTATTGATAGTAAATATGAACAGAAATATATACATTGCATACTGTATGTTTACCCAAACTTTATTTATATTGTAATAATCCTTATTAAAATCATATAGAATTTCGTAAGCTGCTTTTAGAAGTTTACCCCAAATGCTGTCTGTAAAGAGAAAAAAATATTAGTTTATTATTGAGTTTGTGCGATTATATTTATTTCTCAGTATAAAATTTGTCAAAGATGGCTTAACAAAATTTCATATCTCTTGCTGCATGAATATATAAATGGCACGAGACAAAAATACTCTATAAATATGAAATGAAACCTGGCAACAAGCGTAATTATTACTTCTGTGTATGTCGGTCACGTGAGTTGCTCATGAGAGTAAAAAATATAAAATTCTATAGAATGCGTTTGGTTTTTGTGAATTAAAATATGTGTTTTACAGTCCACTTTGAGAATGTGTGCTTTTATTTGGAGACCATAACATTTAACATGGTTCATTTCTGTATGTGAAAGGTCGGTATGTTATACCTATATTAAATTTAATTTTATTTAGAAAAATCAAATATAGAATATAAAAATATTAATATATGTATACATATTCTTGAGACAGAACATAAAAATTCTATAAAAATCGAATAAACCTGTTAATAATAAAAATTAAGGAACTTTAATGTCTCTTTTATATTCGGCTAACGGTAAAATCGCAGAACAGGGGCCAGAAATTTTTTTTTTTTTTTTTTTGCCGCAGTCCGCCAAATAACGGGTTGAAACTGTAAATGAAGTGAATTGTAAATAATACAAAAAAGTCTGTTTACGACATTTTTGAGGCCTGATGGCCGAATGGATAGTGCTCTAGCGCTCGGTACCACAGGTTTCGGAGTCGAGTCCTGGCGGTGCCATGGTAACCATTTGTAGTGGTACGTAATCCTCTTTAAAGCGTAGGTATCACAAAGTCCAATCCGACTTCTCCCCCATATCATTACCAAACTGTAAAGGGGCAACTCAGCTCTAGGCACAGTGATGTGGTGTGGTGCAGTAGTAGTAAGTTACCACATTTGGCAACTTATGACTCAGTTAGCTCCATAAAAAGGCACCATATTCCAACGGCCCCTATTTTGCGATTTAGCCAATTCTAATAATTGGAATAATAAGTATTAGCCATTATACCATTTCTTCAAATAAAATCCCATCTAATAATTTTATCTTTTGACGTACAGTACATCCGACTGCAAGTTGAAAAGTCATGATTTTGTTCTTATTCTAGAAATTTTTGTGCTTCACGTACATTCTTAATATTTCTGCAGAATTCTTCATTTGTTAAAAATTCTCATACATTCTTTTCTTCTGGAAGTAAAAAGAAAATTTCTATTCCGCTTTGAAAAATATTCTAAAACTATTTTATAAAACAGTTCTCTGCTGTATAAAATCTTTCTTTTTTATAACCACATTCGAAAAATGTTTTATTATTAGTGTTTCTTTTTTTTTTACGTTTTCGATTTCTCCAGACGACCAAATTACTGTCATTTACTATCAATACTACTGGCCATAACGTTCCAGTTCTCCGACATTCTGTTAGTGATTGGAGCAGTGTGTTTGAAAGCATCAGTAAATTTTGTTGTAGAAGATACTTCAAGTAGGGATCTCCACTGAAAACCACTTCGCTTTAAAAATCGATTTCTTCTTTTTTATCTTCTAATCATCCCACACTGTTCAACGCGGCAGTCAAAATGTCGTTTCCCCAAATCTGTAAAGAAAAAAAAATCTCATCATATTTCAATCATTTCTCTCTTATATGAAAGAAGTAAAATATAAAAATATGGCTGGTATATAAAGAGAATCTTAAAATTATAATCAGTTTGTTAAAATCATTAAAATTTGCCTAATCTTACGCAGTATATATATATATATATATATATTTCTTGAGACAGAACATAAATATTCTATAATAATCGAATAAACTTGTTAAATAAGAAAAATAAAGAAACTTTAATTTCTCTTTTATATTTTTTTTGGCATCAAAAATAATTTTCGCCTATGTCCACCAAATAACATGTTGAAACTGTAAATGAAATGAATTGTAAGTAATACAAGAAACTCTGGTTACTACATTTTTGGGGCTTGATGGTGGAGTGGCTAGTGCTCTGGCGCTCGTTACCACATGTTTCAGGTTCGAGTCCTGGCGGTGCTATGGATGTTTGTAGTTGTTCGTAATCCATTTAAGCCTTAGGTCCCGGTCTCATATGGCCGTACAGCGTCACAGAGCCTAATCCGACTTCTCACCCACATCATTCCCAAACTGTAAAGGGGCAATTCAGCTCTAGGCACAGTGAGTGGCGTGGTGTAGTAATAGTAATAGTAGATTACCACATTTGAAGACTTATCACTCAGTTAACTCCATAAAAAGTCCCAAAATCCCAACGGCCCCTATTTTACGATTTGGCCCGTCTAGCAACTGGAATAATAAGTATTAGCCATTATACCATTTCTTCAAATAAAATCCCATCTAATAATTTTATCTTTTGACGTACAATACATCCGACTGCAAGTTGAAAAGTCATGATTTTGTTCTTATTCTAGAAATTTTTGTGGTTCACGTACATTCTTAATATTTCTGCAGAATTCTTCATTTGATAAAAATTCTCATACATTCTTTTCTTCTGGAAGTAAAAAGAAAATTTCTATTCCGCTTTGAAAAATATTCTAAAACTATTTTATAAAACAGTTCTCTGCCGTATAAAATCTTTTCTTTTTTATAACCACATTCGAAAAATGTTTTATTATTAGTGTTCCATTTTTTTTTACGTTTTCGATTTCTCCAGACGACCAAATTACTGTCATTTACTATCAATACTACTGGCCATAACGTTCCAGTTCTCCGACATTCTCTTAGTGATTGGAGCAGTGTGTTTGAAAGCATCAGTAAATTTTGTTGTAGAAGATACTTCAAGTAGTAATCCCCACTGAAAACCACTTCGCTTTAAAAATCGATTTCTACTTTTTCGTTCTTTTTTATCTTCTAATCATCCCACACTGTTCAACGCGGCAGTCAAAATGTCGTTTCCCCAAATCTGTAAAGAAAAAAGTTTCATCACATTGCAATCATTTCTCTCTGACATGAAAATAAAATATAAAAATGGCTGGTTTATAAAAAAATTTAAAATTATAATTAGTTTGTTAAAATAATTAAAATTTGCCTGATCTTTCACAAAAATGAATAACCAATTATGAAGTTAATCTAATACTTCTTTAATTTGGAATAGACATTAAAAATGTCACTTTAAATTAATTTACTCGGTATTTCATTAAATAAATAATTTTAAACACTTTAGAGGCATATATTAATCGATAAAATAATTAATTCAATAAAATATTGCATATGCTGATATTTATTAAATTTGTATAATATTTTATTGAATTGATTTTTATAGTAGACTTGATTGTTCGTATGGGAAAATTTTTTATGGATTCTCTCATCAAATATTATTACATTTAAAATAAATTTAGTTGAAATAATTTAGAGAAAATACTTAAACAATTATAGAAATTGTTTAATTGTTTGAAAAATTTTTTTGATTATTTTGTTCAATAACTTTTTATGTATTAATTAATATGAATGTCATTGAAAAAATTACAAATGAATGTGAATATATATGCAATAAGTTCTTTGAGGCACTGTGCAATGAATATTTGTATATAACTGCCATATTTATATACAGAAAACATTCTCGAATTTAGTGATTGATTAAATGATTTAAATTAACATTTGATTTATCCTATAATAGTACACTAAAATAGTACATTTTAAGTTCCATACATAATCCGAAAATAAAACTGAGTTTCAGCTAAATAATATTCAATCTATAAAAATATGAAAACTATATTTAAATGAATTTAAGCTAACAATTTAAATTTCCAAGTCAAATTATAATTTAAAAGCAGGCATACTTCTTATATAACAATCTTTTCGAAGTACAGTATTGATTTCCAATATAAATCTTCTTTTTTTGTTTTTGAAAAACTCTCTTACAACAGGAAAGAATGGAAAAAATACGTCTTTAATTTAACTAGTTTCAGCATAAGCATAAAGCTTTGGAAGTTATCCATTCAAACGAAAATTTACAAGAAAATCAATAATGTTAAAAATATGTATTATTATATGTGACAGAGGATATCTTTGCGAATTTGTATAATATTTTTGCTTTCATTTTTAAAAATCAAATTTCGTAGCAATGCCTTTTTTTGTTTTTGATTTTTTTCAATAAACAACACAGTTTGTTTCTTAACTGACTTGGTAAACAGCAACGTTTAGAGCTAGTCCAAGAACCCGTGTGGTCCCATGGAAGGAGGAAGGGCAGCTTCTGTTGCAATGGAGCATCCGTAGGTAGAAGTCCGACTTGATCCCGTGACACTGGTAGGGTTGTCAGTTCTAAGCCCAACGCTCTACAGTCATATTAGAATAGGACCTACGGCTTAAAGTGGATTCCGAACCCCTACAAACATCCATGGCTGTTGTGATAGAGCACCCGTACGCAGAAGACAGCGTCACAGACCTGACTTGGCTCTGTGAGGCTGAAGAAGGAGGGCAGTGCCTTCTGGGAGGACTTTTAGGAAGTATCGTTTGGGATAAAACCCGGAAAATTCCCATCAGATAGTCTGACTAACAAGGCAAGATGTTGAACATCCTAAACGCTATCGAGTCTATTCGTTTTCTGAAACAGTGTCTACAACAAAGTCGTCAGCGAATGTAACCTCAGCCCTAATGCTCAGCAGCGGCGCTCCTTGCCAGTTTGAGCCATTGGCAGTTTAGTATAACGAATATATTCAATAAAATCTAAATTCATGCCGCCATCAACAATTTAGCATCATACAACTTTTGCCAATAAAATTTATCATATTCTGCATAATTAGCATAAAACACAATTTGTGGTAATAAAACTGATTCCAACTCCCATTAAGAGCAAAGTGGGCAATTTCGGGGTCTTTATCTTTTCTATGAATAGCTCATCATTAATACTTCTCATTAATCTCTACGCAAATATGTAGAAAATATTGGAACCAAATAAAAAAAACCATGAACGATATGGGCTCCTAAATTCTCCTACATATTTTCAAGGCTATATTAAATGTAAAATTAGCGGTTCAAAGAAAAATTACCTTATCTTGACATATTTTTAATTTCTGAGAGTAAATAAAGCAAATTTTGTCTCTAATAAAATAAAGTCTTTTTCTGAATTAATTAGCTGAATACTTGAAATATTTCAAACAATCAATTTACCTATAAATTTTTCATTATTTAATATATATGAGAAATTCTAATAAAGTATATGAGTTATTTTAATGCATTTCGTCAGATGTATTGAATGCTGAATAGATAGATAAGTTGTTTGCTTAAAATGTAGTTTATCCTCGTATTATTTTAATAAATAATTAAATAACGTTTTATTGGTAGTTCTTGCAAATTGTCTAATTTATACTACGCATTCAAAAACGATGTACCTGAATCTTGTTTAAGGTTTGGTGCAAAAGCAAACATTGTAATTATTTGTAAAGATGTTCTGATGCATTTTAAAAATGAATTGCATTCCTTAATATTAACAAATCTGTTTTCAAAAAGATTAAAGCTCTATTAAGATTAAATTTATTTAAACCAATTTATATTTTTGACATTCTGTAATTCACTCTAACAGTCAAGAAATTCGTAAATTGATTCTTCTATAAATTTTCCTGGAATTAAATATTTTCATGTTACTTAAGCTACTTTCATGCTACAAATTCATGCTTTCATATTATTACTACTTATGAAAATGCATCATTACATTAAATTAAATTAATCATTAAATTAAATTTCTTAGAAACTAAGAAATTTAATTTATTAGTTTTCTTTTAATTTTAATTAAATTTCATCATTAAATAATAAGCTAGTAATTTTCATTAAATTACATTTGATTATTATTACATTACTAAATTAATTAAATTTCATTAAATTATTAATTATTAATTTGTTTGAAAATCTAAAACTAATAATTCCCTAAATTAATTAATTAATCATTAAATTTCTTTTGAGAAACTGCTTTGAATTGTGAATTTTGTGCATAGTATTTCGTACCGTTATCGCTAAAAAATATTAATATTGTGTTCACAAAATTAGAATATGCGAAAACAGTTTGCATATCGACACTGTGGAAATGAAATTACCTTGGTTAATATCACCGATTAATTGGATTTTAAGATTAAAAATTAATTGGATTTTACCTAAATATGAAAAACAGTGTATTTATAGCACTTTAATTTAACTGTAGTGTGAAATCTCCTTTTATGTTTAAAATGTTTTGCATTATCATTTAAACGATAATAGTTTGAGTAAAATGTTTATGCATATTACAGATTGTGGATAATTATGGGTGCTGACATGACAGTCTAAATTAATATAAACCCTAATTAACTTAAACTCTTTCAAACAACGGTGATTTCAAATAGTGCGGTTCGTTTATCTGTTTATAATCAGCAAACAGGAAATGATTAATTATGCTAATGGCTGATATACCAAAATGAATTTGATTCAGCTGCTCTGAATATTTAGAATGAAAAGTTGTGAGCAACATATCGTTAATGTTATGAATCTGTAATATCATACAATTTAACAGATGAAATATAAATTTAAACACTAATTATGTTATAATTAATATGTTGCAATTGTAAGGTATTGAGCATTGCTGGAAACAGCAAAAAAATTAGCTTTATTCACATCTCGAATAATATTCTCAGAAAAATTATGTACCTTGCTTTTAGTGTCAGCAACGTTTTAATTTTGCATTATTATAAAATATTCATGTAAATTAAAATCACAAAATCAGTAAATAAAACCTTAATAAATAGCAATTAAATTTACTTTTGTGCAATAGTTAACATATATAAATGTTTCAAATTACAGATCTTTTAGTAAATGACATATTGAAATTAAAGTTTAACTCAGTAACCCCAATGCTATATTTTAAATCTTATCCTTCACTAATGTTTGTTTAACTGAGCAAACCAAACTACGTAAAAATATGTTCACAGAAATACACTGAGGATTTAAAATTGTAATGATACCAAAAACTGTTTAATTGTAGCACAATGTAGCATTTTTTTCTCACGAGAAGAGTTTTTTGGCATTTCATTAACAAGAGAGAGGAATGTATGTTATTTGACAAGTATAAAATAACAACCTATCGTGGGTTAAGAAATGTAATTCATAAAAATTAACGTGTAATTTATTATATCAATATTATAATGAATTATACTGTAACATTCTTCCCATTAGAAGAGTTATAGCATTCCGTTCCCAGTAAACAGGAATGTATATTCTTTATCAAGTACATAAAAACAACCTATCACTCAAATTTGAGAGCAGACATGCAGTATTGTTGGTGGTTCTATAACATACAGTCAGTGTTTTGTACTAATGAGAACAACCTGCCACTCAAATCTGATAACAGATATTCTGTATCATTAAGAATCAGAACTGATATTCAGAGTATCTGTGTATCAGTGAGACTCAGGAAGTTATCGAATGTCTGTGCGACCTTCACAAGTCGAAACGTCTACAGATTAAATATGAACAATAACATGAGTTGTTACAACCAACATGCTTTCAATGTTTAATTAAGAAAAAATGTATAGTACTGTCATATAATTGTCACGAAAAATAAATTTAAATTGCCATTAATATTAAAGAGCAAAGATTATATCTTTCCCTAGATTGAAATATAACTTTAATATAATAATTATATAATTATACTAATTTATATAATTAAACCATAGACGATAATAAGGAAAATTCAATTAAAAAAGAGGTAAACAATTATTTAGTAGATTTAATTTTATGAATAGAAAATATTATATAGAATTAAAATAGCAAATATATTTACCGAATATGCAAGTACAAAACAAGTATAAACGTCTGCAAGTACAAAACAAGTGTAAACATGTGCAAGTACTAAACAAGTGTAAACATGTACAAGTACAAAACAAGTTAAAACATGTACAAGTACAAACATATTCTATGTTCAAAATAATAAGTACATGATATGTCGAATTATTATAACGATGTTATGAACTTGAACATAGTAAACTAGTATACAAGTATACTTGTTTACTATGTTCAAACACATAAACATGTACACAAACAAAACATGTACATAAAAATATACAAGATATTACTTAATTTAATATATTTGAAAATTTCAACCATTAAAACTTGTTGCAATTTGAACATTTTCAGAGAACCAGACCAGAGGAAGTTCACAAAATCATTTTAAAATAAGGGGTAGTGGATAACGAAGCACTTCTTGATTGTTACTTTATGTTAAGAAAACCACAATTTCCTGAATGCAAAATCTCCATGGCAAGATCCCCAACAGTTGTTCGGTCAAAATAAATATCTCCTTTCCTGAATCACAAAGCGATTCCGGAAACAGGACACTTACTCGATAAGTTAGAGCCGCCATTGAGCAGTGGGACAATCCCGTAATTGAAAGATGTAAGGAAAGGGCACAGTGCATAGTAACTTCAGTTTACATAATTAAAATCTCCGTTGTTCAAAGCGACGTGATTTGGAGTCCTACGAGCTATTAAAGCGCAGTTAAAATTTTAACAATGCGCTGGTGGGAACCATTTCAGGTGATTAAAAGGTTCAAGAGAGAACCACTTAAGGTGAAAGTTCGTAAATAGCTAAGATAATTCACAGCAGGAAAAAATATAATGACTAATTCTTTCAATACCACGTGTGTAACATAGAAAAGTCGAGATTTAATAAGTGAATGATAAAAATTAAAATGGCAAAGATATTTTATGAATCAAGTACATAAGCATGTACAAGATATTTTAGCATTTAATTTAATATGTTTGAATACTTTACCCATTACAACTTGTTGCGATTAACATTTTCAGCAAACCGAGAAAATTCACAAAAGCATTTTAAAATAAGGGGGCAGTGGATAACAAATCCCTTCGTGATTGTTGCTTTATGTTACGAAAGCCACAATTTCCTGACTGCAAAATCTTGATGACAAGTTCCACAACAGTTGTTCAGTAAAAACAAATATTCCTTTTCCTGAATCACAAAGCGATTTCGGAAATAAGACACTTATTCGGCAAGTTGGGGCCGCTAGTTAAGCAGTGGGGCAATCCTGTAAATGAAAGATGTAGAGACAAGGGCACAATGCAGTAACTTCAGTTTACATAATTAAAAGCTCTTCTGTTCAAAGCAACGTGATTTGGAGCTCTACGAGCTGTTAAAACGCAGTTAAAATTTTAACAATGCGATGGTGGGAACCATTTCAGGTGATTAAAAGGTTCGAGAGAGAACCACTTAAGGTGAAAGTTGGTAAATAGCTAAGATAATTCACAGCAGAAAAAAATATAATGACTAATTCTTTCTGCACCATGTGGGCAACACAGAAGAATGAAGATTTTATACGTGAATGTTTTTTATTGTTATTAATATAAAATTGAACCTATTCTTCGAATATATATACGTCAAACTGTAGGTCCCATTTAATTAGCTTAAAGTGTGCCGAAAATGACCGTAGAGCGACAAAACAAAACAAACCAAATAAAATATATATAATATTTAACCTATCTTGAAAAAATGTAGTTATAAGTAAATTTTTAATATATTTTTTGTTTTGTACATTTTTATGGAAACATTTATTATCTTCAAAATAAATTATTTAAGAACAACACAGGTATAATGATAAAAATCAATGCAAGATCTTTTCAATATGTATAATGTATTCATGATTTATAAATAATGTTCAAACTGCAATATTTGCCAGATTTATATGACATTTAACAACTAATGACATATGAAAATAATTTATGAATAATTTCTAAAAATAAAAGCAAAATATATATATATATTTTCGTATATTATGAATTACTACTACATTTTTCAAGCCGTTTTATAATTATAACACGAACAGTGTACATCATTTTCTTTTGTAATATGTACAAGGTTTGGTTCGGTCTGTCACTCTACGGTCATTTTGTGCACAATTTGGGCAAATTAGACTAGAACCTACAGTTTAACGTGGATTCCGATCCACTAATAATCATTACATTGCCAGGATTCGAAACTGAAGCCTGTGGTAGCACTATTAAAAGAGAGGCAAATAATTATTTAGTATATATAATTTTGCAAATCGAAAATATTATGTAGCATAAAAAATCGAAATTAAAATGGCAAAGATATTTTAACGAATCAAGTGCATAAACATGAACAAGGTATTTCAGTACTTAATTTAAGACATTTGAATATTTTAACCATTAAAACTTGCGGCGATTAACATTTTCAGCAACCAGAGAAAATGCACAAAGCGGTTTAAAATAAGGGGCGGTGGATGCTAAAGTACTTCTTGATTGTTATTTTATCTTAAGAAAACCACACTTTACTGAATGCAAAATCTTGATGGCAAGATCCGCAACAGTTGTTCTGTAAAAACAAATATCTCCTTTCCTGAATCACAAAGCGATTTCAGAAACAGGACACTTACTCGGCAAGTCAGAGCAGCTGTTAAGCGGTGGGGCAGTCCTGTAATTGAAAGATGTAAGGAAAGGGCACAGTGCACAGTAACTTCAGTTTACATAATTAAACTCTCTGCTGTTCAAAGCGACGCGATCTGGAGCTTTACGAGCTGTTAAAGCGCAGTTAAAATTTTAACAATGCGTCGGTTGGAACCATTTCTGGTAATTAAAAGGTTCAAGAGTGAACCATTTAAGGAGAAAGCTCGTAAATATCGAAGACAATTTACAGTAGAAAAAATATATTAGTTAATTCTTTCAATATCACGTGGACAACACACAAAAATGGACATTTAATACGTGAATGATTATTTTTTATTTCAGTGTTATTAACATAATACTAAACCTATTCTTCAATGTGTATATACGTTAAACTGTAGATCCCGGTCTAATTAGCCTAAAGTGTGCCAAAATTGACCATAGTGACAAAACAAACAAAACCGAATCAAATATATATGATATTTAATTAACCTTAAAAAAGGAACATATAAGTAAATTTTTAATATATATATATTTTTTTTTTGCTTTGTACTTGTTTAAGTGAAACATTTATTTTCTTCAAAATAAATTAAAAAAGAATAAAACATATATAAAAGGAAAAATCAATAGAGTAGCAGAACTTTACAATCAGTATAATAAATTTATGATTTGAAAATCCAGGACAAACAGTAATGTTTGTCAAATTTATATTAAATTAAGCATCTAATGATATATGTCACTAATTTGTCAATAATTTCTAAAAATAAAAACAAAAAATGCTGTTTTCGTATGTTATGAATTATTATTAAATATTTAAAGCCGTTTCATAGTTATAACGCGGACAGTGTACATCATTTTCTTTTGTAATATGCACCAGGTTCCCTTTGGTCTGTCGCTGTACGGTATTTTGTGCACACTTTAAGCTAATTAGACAAGAACCTACATTTTAAAGTGGATTCCGAACCACTCACAAACATTCATGCCACGCCCAGGATTCAAATTCGAAGCCTGTGGTACCGCTATTAAAAGAGAGGCAGAAAAATATTTAGTATATTTAATTTTACAAGTCAACGATATTATTTAGAATACAGAATCGAAAGCGTTGAAATTAAAATGGCAAATATACTTTACGAATAGAGTGCATAAATATGCACAAGATATTTAAATACTTTATTTGAATATTTCAACCATTAAAACTTGTTGAGACCAACATTTTCAGCAACCAGAGAAAATTCACAAAAGCATTTTAATATAAGGGGGAGTGGATAATGAAGCACTTCTTGATTGTTGCTTCATGTTAAGAAAACCACAATTTTCTGGATGCAAAATCTTGATGGCAAGATCCCCAACAGTTGTTCGGCAAAAACAAACATCTCCTTTCCTGAATCACAATGCGATTTCGGAAACAAGACACTCACTCGGTAAGTTAGAGCAGCGATTAGGCAGTGGGGCGATCCTGTAATTGAAAGATGCGGAGAAAAGGGCACAATGCACAATGTGCCTCAGTTTTACATAATTAAAATCTCCTCTGTTCAAAGCGACGTGATTTGGGGTCTTTACGAGCTTTTAAAGCGAAGTTAAAATTTTAACAATGCGCTGGTGGGAACCATTTCGGGTAATTAAAATGTTCAAGAGTGAACCACTTAAGGGAAAAGTTTGTAAATATCTTAGACAATTTACAGTAGAAAAAAGTACAATGGCTAATTCTTTCAATACCACGTGTGCAACACAGAAAAATGGAGATTTAATACGTGAATGATTATTTTTATATTATGCATTTTGCAAAATTTTACTATTTTTGTACTAATTTTTGTTTTTATATTTATGTAATTCTGGAATGATTTATTTTGATGGAAAAATGATGTTGCATGAAAATATACAAAACAAAAAATATATTAAAAACTTGCTTAAATCTTCATTTTCCAAGATAGGTTAAATATTATATGTATAATGGAATACATATAAATCATGTATATATTCTATACATTTTAATGTTCTGCTATTGTTATATTAAATATATAAAAACACAAATCAAAAAATATGTTATGCTTGAATAAATTATTTTAAAGAAAAAAAAAATTTCACAAAATGCACAAAACAAAAAACATATTAATAATTTACTTGTTATAAAAAATAACCTTTCACGTACTACATTTCCATTTCTTTCTCTATTTATATATATATATATATATATATATATATAAATTCATATATAATATATATTCCATTTAATCTATCTTAGAAAATGAAGATGTAAGTAAATTATTAATATATAGTATTATTTGTCTTGTGCATTTTTATGTGAAATTTTATTTTCCTTTAAATTAATTATTATTCAAGAATAACACTGATATAAAAACAAAAAATCAATACAATAATAGCAGATCTTTATAATACGTATAACTTATTCATGATTTATAAATAAGGGCCAAACTGCAATGTTTGTCAAATTTACATGTAATTAAACATCTAATGACATATGACAGAAATTTGTCAATGCTTTCTAAAAATAAATAAAAAAAGTTTTCGTCTGTTACGAATTAAACATTTAAAGCCGTTTTATAATTATAACACGGACAGTGCGCATCGTTTTCTTTTGTAATATGTACAAGGTTTGGTTTGTCACTCTACTGTCACTTTGTGCACACTTTGGGCTAATTAGACATGGACCTACTATTTAACGTGAATTCCAAACCACTAACAAACATTTATGCCACTGTCAGAATTCGAACCTGAAGCTTGTGGTACCACTATTAAAAGAGAGGCAAACAATTATTAAGTATATTTAATTTTACAAATCGAAAATATATCGATAATCCAAGATAAAATCTAACGGCTGCTGCGCAGCCACGAACTTTCCCAAAACTCAAATCATCAAATCGAAAATATTATGTAAAATAAAAAATCGAAAGTTTTGAAATTAAAATGGTAAAGATATTGTACAAATCAAACACATAAATATGTACGTATTTTAACACTTAATTCTTTTTTTTTTTTTACGCACTTTTAGCACTTTTTAACTTAAAACTTATTAATTTTTAGTAATTAATAAGTTTTAATGGTTTAGATATTCAAATGTATTATTTGAATACCTAAACCATTAAAACTTATTGCGACTAACATTTTCATCAGCCACAGAAAATTCACAAAAGCTTTTTAAAATAAGGGGGAAGTGGATAATAAATCACTTCTTGATAGTTGCTTTATGTTAAGAAAACCACAATTTCATGAATGCAAAATCCCGATGGCAAGATCCTCAACAGTTGTTCGGCAAAAACAAATAACTCCTTTCCCGAATCAGAAAGCGATTTCGGAAATAAGACACTTACTGGGCAAGTCAGAGCCGCCGTTAAGCAGTGGGGCAATCCCGTAATTGAAAAATGCAGAGAAAGGCCACAATGCAGAGTAACTTCAGTTTACATAATTTAAATCTCCGCTGTTCAAACAACGTGATTTGGGGTCTTTAGGAGCTGTTAAAGCGCAGTTAAAATTTTAACAATGCTTTGGTGGGAACCGTTTCAGGTAATTAAAATGTTCAAGAGAGAACCACTTAAGGGGAATGTCGTCAAATAGATGAGATAATTTACAGCAGAAAAATATATTAACTAATTCTTTCAATACCACGTGGGCAACCCAGAAAAGTGGAGATTTAATACGTGAATGATATTTTTATTTGAGTGTTATTTATAAAATAATAAACCTATTCTTCATAATATATAAAATATTTAGTCTATAAAGTGAAGATATAAGTAAATTGTTAATTTATTTTGTGTTTTGTATATTTTTATATGAATTTTTTTTCTTTAAAATAAATTATTCAAGAATAACAGATACAAAAAATCAATACAGCAATAACAGAACTTTACAATCTCTATATATCCTATTGGTTATTTATGAATAATGGTCAAATGGCAATGTTTGTCAAATTTATATGAAATTAATCGTCTAAGGACATATGACAGTGATTTGCCAATGATTTCTAAAAATAAAAGAAAAAAAAATTTCCTTATTTTAAGCATTACTATTAAATATTTAAAGGCCTTTTATAGTTATAACACAGATAGTGTACATCATTTTTTTTTTTTTTTGTAATGTGTACAAGGATTTGTTTGGTCTGTCGTTATACGGTCATTTTGTACACACTCTGGGCTAATTAGACTGGGAACTGCAGTTAACCAATGAATTCCCGAATACCTAACCGCTATTAAACATCCATTCCACTGCCAGGATACGAATCTGAAGCTTGTGGTACCGCTATTAAAAGAGAAGCAAGCAATTATTTATTTTATATAATTTTACAAATCGAAAATATTATTTAGAATAAAAAATCGAAAACATTGGAATTAAAATGGCAAAGATATTTTAACGAATTAAATACATAAACATGTACAAGATATTTTAGTAATTAATTTGATACATTAGAATATTTCAACAATTACAACTTGTTGCGACAAACATTTGCAGCAACCAGAGAAAATTCACAAAAGCATTTTAAAATAAGGGGGAGGTGATAATAGAGCACTTCTTGATAGTTGCTTTATCTTAAAAAAACCACAATTTCCTGAATGCAGAATCTCGACGGCAAGATCCCCAACAGTTGTTCGATCAAAACAAATATCTCTTTTCCTGAATCACAAAGCGATTTCGGAAACAGGACACTTAACTCGGTAAGTTAGAGCAACGATTAAGCAGTGGGGCAATCCTGTAAATGAAAGATGCAGAGAAAAGGGAACAGCGCACAGTAACTTCAGTTTACATAATAAAACTCTCTGCTGTTCAAAGCGACGTGATTTGGAGCTCTACGAGCTGTTAAATCGCAGTTAAAATTTTAACAATGCGCTGGTGGGGACCATTTCAGGTAATTAAAAAGTTCATGAGAGATCCATTTAAGGTGAAAGTTGATAAATAGCTAAGATAATTTACAGCAGAAAAAAATATAATGACTAATTCTTTCTGCAGCATGTCGGCAACACAGAAAAATGGAGATTTTATACGTGAATGTTTTTTTATTGTTATTAATATAACATTGAACCTATTCTTCGAATATATATACGTCAAACTGTAGGTCCCGGTTTAATTAGCTTAAAGTGTGGCAAAAATGGCCGTAGACCGACAAAACAAAACAAACCAAATAAAATATATATGATATTTAACCTATCTTGAAAAAATGTAGTTATAAGTAAATTTTTAGTATATTTTTTGTTTCGTACATTTTTATGGAAACATTCATTATCTTCAAAATAAATTATTTCAGAACCACACAGGTATAATGATAAAAATCAATGCAACAGTAGCAGATCTTTACAATATGTATAATATATTCATGATTTATAAATAAGGTTCAAACTGTAAAATTTGCCAGATTTATATGAAATTAAACAACTAATGACATATGAAAATAATCTGTAAATAATTTCTAAAAATAAAAGCAAAAAAAAAAAAAATGTTTTCATATATTACGAATTACTACTACATTTTTCAAGCCGTTTTATAATTATAACACGGACAGTGTACATCTTTTTCTTTTGTAATATGTACAAAGTTTGGTTCGGTCTGTCGCTCTACGGTCATTTTGCGCCCAATTTGGGCGAATTAGACTAGAGCCTACAGTTTAACGTGGATTCCGATCCACTAATAATCATTCCATTGCCAGGATTCGAAACTAAAGCCTGTGATAACACTATTAAAAGATAGGTAAACAATTATTTAGTATATATAATTTTACAAATCGAAAATATTATGTAGAATAAAAAATCGAAATTAAAATGACAAAAATATTTTAATGAATCAAATGCATAAATATGCACGAGATATTTAGTACTTAATTTGATATATTTGAATACTTCAACCATTAAAACTTGTTGCTACTAACATTTTCAGCAACCAGAGAAAATTCACAAAAGCATTTTAAAATAAGGGGGAGTGGATAATAAAGCACTATTTGATTGTTGCTTCATGTTAAGAAAACCACAATTTCCTGAATGCAAAATCTTGATGGCAAGATGCAGAAGAGTTGTTCGGTAAAAACAAATATCCCTTTTCCTGAATCACAAAGCGATTTCGGAAACAGGACACTTACGCCGCCGTTAAGCAGTGGGGTGATCCTGAAATTGAAAGATGCACAGAAAGGGCACAATGCACAGTTCCTCAGTTTACATAATTAAACTCTCTGCTGTTCAAAGCGATGTGATTTGGAGCTTTACGAGCCGTTAAAGCGCGGTTAAAATTTTAACAATGCGTTGGTGGGAACCATTTCAGGTAATTAAAATGTTCAGGAGAGAACCACTTAAGGAGAAAGTTGGTAAACATGTCAGATAATTTACAGTAGAAAAAATATATATTAAGTAATTCTTTCAATTCCACGTGTGTAAACACAGAAAAGTGAAGATTAAATACATAAATGAGTTTTTTATTGTGTTATTAATAAAACATTAAGCCTATTCTGCAAATATATATACGTAAAACTGTAGGTCCCTATAAAATTAGCCTAAAGTGTGTAAAAAATAACCTTATGGCGATAAAACAAACCAAACCAAATCAAATATATTTAATGTTTAACCTATCTTGAAAAATGGAAGTTATAAATAAAGTTTTAATATATTTTTTGTTTTGTACATATTTATGTGAAACATTTCTTTCTTTAAAATAAATTTGGAGTTGGAATCAGTTTTATTACCACAAATTTAGTTTTATGCTAATTATGTAGAATATGATAAATTTTATTATCAAAAGTTGTATGATGCTAAATTGTTGATGGCAGCATGCATTTAGATTTTATTGAATATATTCGTTATACTAGTTAGTTTGACTAATAATAAAAAAAACCAAAAATCAATACAACAATAGAAGAACTTTAAAATATACATATATTATATTTATGACATATAAATAATGATCAAACTGCAATGATTGCCAAATTTATATTAAATTAAACATCTAATGACATATGATAACAAATACTTTCTAAAAATAAAAGAAATTTTTTTATCGTATATTACGAATTACTATTAAATTTTTAAAGCAGTTTTATAGTTATAACACGGACAGTGCACATACTTTTTTTTGTTAATATGCACAAGGTTTGGTTTGTCTCATATTTGAATATTTCAACAATCTCAACTTGTTGCGACTAACAGTTTCGGCAACCAGAGAAAATTCACAAGAGCAGTTTAAAATAAGGGGGCAGTGGATAATAAAGCACTTCTTGATTGTTGATTCATGTTAAGAAAACCACAATTTCCTGAATGGAAAATCTTGATGGCAAGATCCACAACAGTTGTTCGTTAAAAACAAAAATCCCTTTTCCTGAATCACAAAGCGATTTCGGAAACAGGACACTTACGCCGCCGTTAAGCAGTGGGGTAATCCTGAAATTGAAAGATGTAAGGAAAGGACACAGTGCACAGTAACTTCAGTTTGCATAATTAAACTCTCTGCTGTTCAAAGTGACGTGATTTGGAGCTTTACGAGCTGTTGAAGTGCGGTTAAAATTTTAACAATGCACCGGTGGGAACCATTTCAGGTAATTAAAATGTTCGGGAGAGAACCGCTTAAGGGGAAAGTTGGTAAATAACTAAGATACTTCACTTTAGAAAAAAACATAATGAATAATTCTTTCGATACCACGTGTGCAATACATGAAAATGGAGATTTAATGCATGAATTTTTTTTATTTGAGTGTTATTAATATAATACGAAACTTATTCCTAAAATTTATATATATATATAATTCATATATAGTATATATTCCATTTAATCCATCTTGGAAAATGAAGATACGAATATATTTTTTTGTACATTTTTATGTGAAAATTTTTCTTTAAAATAAATTATTCAAGGATAATAGATATATTAAATATAGAAAAACAAAAATCAATACAACTATAGCAGAACTTTACAAACTGTATAATAAATCCACAATTTATAAATAATGGTTAAACTGCAATGTTTGTCAAATTTATATGAAATTAACACTCTAAGAACGTATGACGTATATAGCGGACCTAAGGACGTTTGTCAACAGTGTTTAAAAATAAATGCAAAATATATTTTTGTATATTACGAATTATTAATAAATATTTAAAGCCGTTTTATAATTATAACACGGGCAATGTACACAATTTTCTTTTATAACATGTACAAAGTTTGGTTTGGTCTGCCGCTCTATGGCCATTTTGTGCATACTTTGAGCTAATTAAACCGGGACCTACAGTTCAACGTGCGTTCCAAACCACTCACAAATATCCCTGCCACCGCCAGGATTCGAGCCTGAAGCCTGTGGTACCACTATTAAAAGAGAGGCAAACAATTATTTAGTATATTTAATTTAATAAATTGAAAATATTATGTAGAATAAAAAAGCGAAAGCGTTAAAATTAAAACAACAAGGATATATTTTGAATCAAGTGCGTTAACATGTGCAAGATATTTTAGTACTTAATTTAGTACATTTGAATATTTAAATCATTAAAACTTAATTAACATTTTCAGCAACCAGAGAAAATTCACAAAAGCATTTTAAAATAAAGGGGCAGTGGATAATAAAGCACTTCTTGATTGTTGCTTTATGTTAAGAAAACCACAATTTCTTGAATGCAAAATCTTGATGGCCTGATTCACAACAATTGTTCGGTAAAAAAAATATCCCTTTTCCTGAATCACAAAGCGATTTCGGAAACAGAACACTTACTGAGCTAGCCAGAGCCGCCGTTAAGCAGCGGGGCAATCCCGTAATTGAAAGATGTAAGGAAAGGGCACAGTGCACAGTAACTTCAGTTTACATAATTAACATCTCCGCTGTTCAAAGCAACGTGATTTGGAGCTTTACGAGCTGTTAAAGCGCAGTGAAAATTTTAACAATGCGTTGGTGGGAACCATTTCGGGTAATTGAAATGTTCAAGAGAAAACCACTTAAGGGGAAAGTTGGTAAATAACTAAGATAATTTGCAGTGGAAAAAAAATATATTAGCTCATTCTTTCAATCCTCGTGTGCAACACAGGAAAGTGGAGATACATGAATGATTTTTTTTTATTTGAGTGTTATTAATATAATACTGAGGCTATTCTTCAATTCCTTTTTCAATATATATATGAATTATATATATAATGTTTAATCTATCTTGAAAATGAAGATATAGGTAAATTTTTATTATCTTCATTACTTTGTGCATTTTTATGTGTAACATTTTTTTTCTTCAAAATAAATTATCCAAGAATTAATTATTAATTATTACGTAGATATAAAAACAAAAAATCATACAACTATAGCAGAACTTTACAATATATATGTACATAAGAAATTCATGGCTTATAAATGGTCAAACAGCAATATTTGTCAAATTTATATGAAATGAAACATCTATGGAGATATGACAGTAATTTGTCAATAATTTCTAAAAATAAAAGCAAAAAAAAAATATATATATATATGTTACTATGTTACTATTGCGAATTACTATTAAATATTTTAAACCATTTTATAGTTACAGCATGGACAATGTACATCATTTTCTTTTATAATATGTACAGGCAAGAATTTCAATTTATTTATCAATAGAAAAAGAATAAATTTCTATAATGTAATGGAAATTTACATTTCGAAATTAGATGTGATAAAGAATTTTGTTCAATTACACAGTTATCAAAAATTAACACAATTTTGTTTTTTGGAAATTTTGTTTTTATTTCCAATGGCAAGTTTACAGGACAACAGATATCATAATAAAAAAAATACAAAGAACAAGATAGAAACACATGACATCAGTTAATCCATCCATTTAAGTCTGGCAATCCAATAACGCTTCCATAAAGAAAAAGGAGGCTGTGCAATTGGTGAGCAAGGAGAGACATGTCCATTTATTCGTGGTTATCACACAGGAGACAGGGGTCAGGAGTCAGGTTAATATGAAGGTGCTTGCGGAGACAATCGTGACCACAGAAAAGCACTAGCAATGCCACCGATTTTTCTCAAGGCCATTCAGGGATATCACACCAGGGCTTGCGACTTCTATTGGAAATTAACAATTCCAAAAATTTATACATATATTGTTTGTTTGTTGTTGTTGTTGTTGTTTCTTATCCCACTTGGCTGGCCAAGCCCATGAGCCCATACGTACTCATGATTGAAGGGGAAGGAAGCAGCTTCTGTTGTGATTGGAGCACCCGTAGGTAGAAGCCTGACTTTTGTTCCGTGACGCTCTTACAGTCATAGGAGACCGGGACCTACGGCTTAAAGTGGATTCCGAACCACTACAAACATCCATGGCACCGCCGGGATTCGAACCCGAAACCTGTGGCACCGAGCGCCAGAGTGCTAGACCAATCGGCCATTCAGGTCCCAAATTTGCCAACGGCACGCGGTGTTCCCAGGTGGTCACCCACCCAAGTACGGACCGCGCCCAATGATGCTTGACTTCGGTGATCTAACGAGAACCGGTAGATTCAGCATGGTACGGCCGTTGGCTATACATATATTTAAAAATATGAACAATCAACTATAAATTTATAATTTCACACTTTCGTTTCATCTTTTTGAAATTTCTGACAGTTCCACATTGTTGTAAGAGTTCTAGTAAAAATAAAAATGCTTCTTTTGCAAAGTAAAACGCAGGTCAAAAATCATCCCTCCATCGTCAAAATTAAAATTCATTACATCTTTTAATATTTCGTTATCATCTAATAGATTCAGAAGATTATTTCTTTTCAGTAATTTAAAATACATGATAGTTTAATCATTCGTTACTTGAATATTTCAGAACTTTGGTATTGTTGGAGTTGTAGCTGTTATGTAGTTAACAAAAATTATTAAGTTGTATTGTTGTGTAGTTAACAAAGCAGGATGATGATACGAAAATTTAGACTTGAAATTTGAAATCAAAGTGTACATTTCGTAATTTTTTTAAATTGTTATAAAACATTAACAAGTTTTGAAGAAAAATTCGGGAATCAAATAAAAAATTTTTTTTTCTAATGCAGCTGGCAAATAGTTATATCGTTATCTTTATGCCATAATCAAGGGCTGCACCGACGTTATTCGTTTAGCACTACGCAGCGGGCACATGTAACTTGAAGATATGCTACAGACTCGAGTAATACTAACCCTTCGCCACGCTCTACGATCCTGTTAGACAGGAACCTACTGTTTAAAGTGGATTCCGAACCGCTACAAACATCCATGACACTGTCGGGACTCGAACTCGAAACTTATGGTATCGTGGTCCAGAGCGCTATCCACTCGGCCATAAAAAAAGCTTCAAGATTTTTTAAATTAAAATTCAAAATATATTATTATAATTAAATAAAACATTATTTATGTTGTTTAAAATTTACTGTTAGGAAAAAAAAAATTATATTTAAATTTAATTGACGTCCTAACTGCTAAGCACAGTATAAAAAAATCCTGTCTCTAACAAACTGAGTCCAATAGTTCATGTCTTTTCACAATCTTTTTTAGTTTTAGATCATTAAGGAATCATGTTTTAAATGGGGAAAAAATCTTCATCAGTTTTTTCAAAAGGATTGTACAATGTTATAGTACATTTTATCACTACCTTCATTTAAAATGTTTTTATAGTTTCACAACTATGTAGTTTTTTTATAAAAAGAAAAAAGAAAAAGAGGAAAAAATTATAATTAACTCTTTTTGAAACTTTAAAAAAACGTTTAATTTCTTTTATATTTATTCACTCTGCCAAAAATTGAGGGAATTTTTTATTAAAAAATTTAATTGATTTTTAATTTTTTTATTGCTAAAATCTCAATTAAGAGAATTAAAATTAACAAACTGCATAATTATTTTTGAAAAACTATCATATAAAAATGATGTTTTTAATAAAAATCATAATATAGCTCAAAATTCAAAGAGTTTATATGATATGTATAAAACAAACAAACAAACAAAAAAACATTAAATGAAAGTTTAAACATCATAATTTAATGAAAAAAAGGTTTATGCATGTAATTTCCTACAGAAAAAATCGATTTAGTAAATATATTTTTTATTAAATTTAAATATTAGTTCGTTCATTTAGAAAAAATTACATCTGATTTTAATACCGAATCTTCGTCTGTTTACCATATATATATATACATATATATATATATATATTAGTTTTACACATAATTTATAAAAAATACCTTCTTTATCATTGATGAAGATTTGTTTTCAGATAGCTTCAAGGCATTTTAAAAAAATGTAAATGTTTATTTGATAAAAATAAAAAAAATAAAGAGGTTTTGATTTTTAGAAAAAAATTGCATTTTTGCACGATAGCTATATTTATCCTTCGTTTATTTAGAAATAACAGAAATAAATAACCATCATGATTTAAAAAAAGAACCCCCAAATTTGTTAAAAAGTTTATTAATCCTTAACTCATAACTAATATTAAAAGAATTTTGATATTTATAGAAATGACGTGAAAGAGGTTTCTTTATATTCATAGTTTGCTTTCTTATTTTTCTCATGATGCAAGTGTATTTTAAAAACAACCACTATTAAAATTTAGTCCTTTTCAAAATTAATTTTCACATAATATTGATTAAAAAATCATTTACCGCATTTTATAAATCTGCTTTGGTGTCTAGATAATTCAAACGTGAAAAAAAATATTTATTCTTATTAGGAAATCATGTTGTCATTTTTATCATGATAGGTGTATAAGCATTTAATTTTTGGAAAATATTATTAATTTGGATATCATATTGTGCTAATATTTTTGAAGATAAACTTGATAAAATTCTGTTGAAATAAATTCATAAAATCATCTGATGAGGTATCAATAAATAAATATAATAATTCAATATTATTATATTTATATTATTATTCATTTATTATCAATAAATAAATATAATAAAGGAAAAGAATAAATTTTCTTGGTAGATTCAAAAACAAGCAAACAATGTCAAGAAGGATTCATCAAAAGGTTTTTCATTATCTTAACAACATCAATAAAAAAAGGACTAAAATTTCTATGACTTAGTAGAAAAACCTTTAATTTACCTTCAGATTGGTGAACATTTCTAATCTTCAGGTCTCTCAATTATGTAACAAAACACACAATTAACAGATATAAATAATTAAAATAATTAAATTATAATCAAAATTAAAACCAATACTAAAATAGATTGAACTATTATATAAGTTTAGTTACAAACATTATTAAATTTACGTTTTAATGACAATAATGGAAGGAAAGCTTTTATCTAATTCGCATAATTGTATAAAAATAATCTTTTTTTAATTGGGAATGATCACTGGAAATTTTTGCTGTTATCTTTCTAAATGAAAAAGTCCCAATTCCCCATCCTTAAAAATATCTTTAAAATATTGGAAAAAAATTTAATCACGTTTTTCCATTTATTTTCAAACACCAGATACAAAAGCACTTTTTTATTCATTTCTGCGCTGTCTGATAGCCAATTGCGTGACGTTCTGGCCTTTAGTACCACAAGCTTCAGGTTCGAATCATGAGTTTGCTTGGATGTTTGTTAGTGGTTCAAAATTCACGTTAAACTGTAGGTCCCAATTTAATTCACTTAAAGTGTGCACCAAATGACAGTAAAGCAACAAACCAAACTTCGTTTTTAGTGATGTGAGTTTACTCCATAAGAACATCAAGGAAATCAAATTTTATCAAACAAGTTTTGATTAAGTGTGTTCATATGTTCTCTGTGATTCATTAACTCATCTTTGCAAAAATATTTAAATACTATACTTAATTATTTATATACATACTTATACTTAATTATATTCCTACACACACACACACACATATATATATATATATATGTACTTATTTTATTACTAAACTACTATTATGTAAAAATATTTAAATGTCAATAATTTTTTTTTGTTCAATCTCAATAACATCCATATTAACACCTATTAACGTAATGTTATTATTTCTCTAATTCCTTCTTAGTTTAATTATATTAAAATAGTTTATAAATCATATCTAATTGCTTTAAATATTACTCGCATTTGAAAATTGGCATTCTGTTTCCTAAATTAAATACAGAATTAAATACACACATATATAAATAAACTTATAATCCAGCCCCCTAACTGTTTTCGGTTCATATGTTCTAATGTTACTTCACTCGAATAAAAGCTAATGGCCTTCTTTTTAACCCATCAATGCATTTAAATTCTCATTAAAACTGCTGATTGGACCGAAATCAAACGACTAGCCAGACCCATAAAACTATCCCTACCAGATCCCAAACCCGATAAAACTCTATCAACAAGGGGGGAAAGACAGAGAAAGAGAGAGAGAGAGAAGTTAAAAATTCGGAACTTTTCTCTGTCTTCAGAAGAAGGGAACCTTAGTTTTAATGGCGACTGTAAATTCCTCCGATATCGTTAAACAGCGGCAGTAGAATTGTCAGGTGAATTTTATCGACGTTTTGGTAAATGCTTCCCACATGGCTCAGAGGAAGAGGTAGAGGAATTCGGCCCAGTCACGCAGAAAACTTGGTAAAACGGAAACCTGATGAATTATCTCTTAGTAATGATACAGAAAAGAGCAAGGCCTTTAATGATAGCATTGGGCGAAGTATGAGAGAGAGAGATCGACTTACTTTATTGAGCAAAAAGAACCATTATGGGGCAGGTTTGGATCTTTAATCGAGGTCGATCTTAATTTCGAGAAAGTATGTATATCAATAATGAAGTGTCTTTTAAGATTATGGGTTTATGGCTCAAATGCTGTAAATGATATCCAATAACTTGGCTTTTCCTGCTTCATAATGCTCTGAGATACTCGATAATCCGATATCTTTCGGCTAAAGTATCAAGCTGGAAAATGGGTTTCATAATCTATACGCATTATGACAAAGTTACAAAGCCTTTGCATTAATTAGCTTTATTAGAGACATATTTGTTATTTTATGCTATTTAATAGCAATGAATAGAATTAACATTTATTTTCTGAAAACTATGTGAAAAATAAATATCGAAGATGAGAAATAAAAAGTCTGTTTCTCATATAATATTCAATGCCATTTAAGTAAGGCAATATACGATATTGAATAAAACTTGATATTGTAAATGAATAGGCTATTGACTATACATGTTAGACAAATAACGTTTTTATGAATTAAGACAATATACATTACTGTGCTAAATTTCAAAATATTTTAAGTTAAAAAGTTTATATATTGCTTTATTATATTAGTTTATTATTATTATTATTGGTTTATTATTATTAGTTGATATATTGGGTATAAAATTTATATACGTATAGGTTGTATAAGAATAAATCTTGCGATAATATTATCTATAGGAAAATAATATATATGTATTCTGATTCAAAGTTACAAAGCCTTTACATGGTGTATTAATTAGCTTTAATAGAAACATTTATGTTATTTTATGCTATTTAATAACAATGAATAAGATGAACATTTATTTTCTAATAACTATGCGAAAGATAAATATTGATTATCAGAAATTTTTTTCTCAAAAGTTTGTTTCTCATGTATTGTTCAATGTAAGGTATCCTTTATGTTTTATAAAATACGATATTGAATAAAAATTGATATTGTAAGTGAATAAGCTATTGACTAGCTATTGAGTTTTCATGTTAGGAAACAAAATAAATTTGCATAAATTAAAACAATACTGCACAGATTTGAAATGCAAATATAAATTTGATATGCCTTTTATATGAACAGAAAATAATAAAAATAACAGAAATCTATTTATTAAAATATTTATGAATTTACATGATCATCTATAAAAATTGTAAAGAAACTGTACTAAATATCATTTTTTTAAGTGAAAAAGTTTATATGTTGGTTAGTTTATTATTATTAGTTGATATATTGGTTAAATAAAAATTTATATACAAAAAGGTTATATCAAAATAAATATAACTATAATATTATCTTTGTGAAAAGTTGTTTCTTCTGAAAAATATTAATGTTTAATTATTGATGAATAAAGAACATTAAAAATTATAGTTTTTTAAAAACAAAATGCATTATTTTTGCATATAGTTGCAGTAGTTATTGCATATATAATAAGTTGTTATCGTTGCATTTACTTGTGTTAGATTATTGTGTTTTTATTTCTGCTCTCTTTTAGATTAATAAAAGTTTTTGATTAATTTATGGTCGATATTCACGCATTTGTTTAATCTAATACTAATAAATAATTTCCTAGTGCGGAGTTTATCAAATAAATTGTTTAAATAAATTTTTAAATTACTTTTATTGTTTTTTTTATTGATTCTGTCGTTGTTTACTTATAATTGCTATTTTATACTAATTGATACGCTTTGCAATACTTATATTGAGACTTGATTTTAATATTTACTTATAATTTTGCTTTTAAATGAAGAAAAGATGTTTTTAATTTTTTATATCGTTTATGTTCTTATCTTATTTCAAAATTTATATCTTTAACTGCCAGCTTTTTTCTCGTATCAAGAACACTATCTTAAAGAAATTCGCCATGTATATATACATTTTTTGTTCTAATGCAGCTGGAAAACACTTATACAGCTTGGTCTTGGACGCCTTAAGGCAAGCGCTGCACAGACATACTCACTTTGCATGACCCAGAGGGCGCGTGTAACTTGAAGATAAGCCACGGACGCGGAGTAACAATGCCCCCGCAACGCTCTACGATCCTATTAGGACCGGGACCTACGTTTTAAAGTGGATTCCGAACCACTACAAACATCCATGGCACCTCCGGGACTGGAACCCGAAACCTGTGGTACCGAGCGCCAGAGCGCTAGCCACTCGACCATTCAGGCCCCTCGCCATGTATATAAAATGTTAGGAATGCTGTTGATGTTATTATTTATAATACAATCAGATATATCTTACAATTTTATTTATAAATTATTAATATTTGTGGAAAAGAAATATCTCTGATTTCTGTAAAGAGTAGTGACAACAGAAATGTACATAAATGAATTCAGAGCAAACTAAATTAACAACAGCAATGTACCTGAATTGGAACTTACAATTCAAGAAAAGAGTAAACAGAAAGTTTTGATGTAAATATTTAGTCATTAATTCATATTACCCTGGATATTTTCATACGTGACATTTTGCTAATAATTTTGAGATGCGAGTTTAATATCTTTAAACAGCTTATTTTGTTATTGTGGATCCAAATTCTATCATATCATTATGTTTATTGAGAAATTTTTAGAAACTGAGAAAATCTAGACTAGATTATAATTCTGCGCATTGAAATCTATAATGGAAATGTGGTAAAAGCTGCTTTAAAATATTTTGTTGAATAATGTTTTTACCGACATCTGGCCAAATTGTTAGTATAAATGTGTATGCATATATTAAATTTTTGCCTTTTTTTAACCTATAATGCTTGATATATCTTAAAGAACTTTCTAGTTTTACCCATAAAAATTGATACACCATTTTATAATAGACAAAATAATGGTAAGTCATAAAATTAAGTTTTTTACAATACTGACAATAAGAAAATTGATTGCAATTTTTTATTTAATATCATTAGAATGTAGACTGTTGTTATGAAAGAGATGATGATATTGGGCTATTTTGTATATTTGTCTATAATATTTAAATCCTTTTTGTAAGTTATATTAATTTCACCATTAGAGATCCTAACATAATAGACTTCTTCTTCATTGGCACAGCAGCCCCATGGTGGGCCAAGTCCGCCTGCCTATTGGCAGATTTAGAGACAGAAGATACTTTTTTTTTTTACGGGGTAGACCTCCGCTCAACGCTCTACAGTCATATTAGACCGGGACTTGCGGTTTTAAGTGGATTCCGAATCATTGCAAACATACATGGTATTGCCGATCCTTGAATCCGAAACTTGTGACATTGAACCCAAAACTGTGATTTAATATAGTAATTATAATAGTATAATTACTTCAAAATACACTGAAGTGACAAAAGTCATGGGATAGCAATATGCAAATTTTCAGATGGCAGTAGCATCGCGTAGAACAGGTATAAATGCGCAGTGCTTTCGCAGAGCTTTCATTTCTGTTCAAGTTATTCATGTGAAGAGGTTTTGACGTGATGATGACCGCACGACGGGGATTAACAGACTTTGAACGCGGAATGTTAGTTGGAGCTAGACGCATGGGTCATGCCATTTCGGAAATCGTTAGGGAATTCAACATTCCCAGATCCACTATGTCAAGAGTGTGCCGAGAGTATGAAATTTCAGGCATAACATCCCACCATGGACAGCGCAGTGGTCGACCGCCTGCACTTAACGACCGAGACCGGCGACGTCTGCAAAGAGTCGTAAATTCTAACAGACAAGCAACACTGCGTCAAATAACCGCAGAAATCAATGTGGGACGTACAAGGGACTTGTCTGTTAGAACTGTGCGGAGAAATTTGGCTTTCTTGGGCTATTCCAGCAGAAGACCGACTCGAGTGCCTTTACTGACAGAACGACATCGCTTGCAGCGACTCTCGTGGGCACGTGAGCATATCGGTTGGTCCCTAGCTGAATGGAAAACCGTGGCCTGCTCCGATGAGTCACGATTTCAGTTGGTAAGAGCTGATGGACTCATGGATTTCATGTACCCAAACATCGATGGGATTTTTATGGAGGACAATGCGCCATGTCACCGGGCCACAACTGTTCGCGATTGGTTTGAAGAACATTCTGGACAATTCCAACGAATGATCTGGCCACCTAGATCGCCCGACATGAATCCCATCGAGCATTTATGGGACATCATCGAGAGGTCTGTTCGTGCCCAAAATCCTGCACCATCAACGCTTTCACAATTATGGACGTCTATCGAGACAGCATGGCTCAATATTCCTGCAGAAGACTTCCAACGACTTGTTGAGTCCATGCCACGTCGAGTTGCTGCACTTCGCCGGGCGAAAGGAGGGCCGACACGATATTAAGAGGTATCCCATGACTTTTGTCACTTCAGTGTATACACAATGGTTGCATTTACAAGAAGAAGAATGAGAATATTTATGAAAAATATTATAACGTTTTAAATAGCTGCTTTAAAATTTATAAGATTTTACATAATTAATACAAGAAATTACATTTACAAGAAGTTATAATAATTATAGAGTTTAAGGAAGTCATCATTAAACAATGGTTTATTTAAAGACGAATGTTTAAAAACTTTTTATTCGTATTTACCATCATTATTATTTTAAGGAGTTTAAAAATATGATTAATAAATTAAAATATTTGTACCATTGGAATTAGCATTTGTCTTTCTTGTATATCTAATTTTTTGTAATTTCGTCTAATAACAATGTCGCTTATATTAATATATATATATTTCCGAATAATTTTATTTAAACAGAAATCCGTATAACAAAAATATTGAAAGTTAAACAAAAAAATCAAAGTTTTAAAAAATTCTATCGACTTACAATGAAGACATTAGAAAAACACGAATCTCAAGTCGAGAATTACCTGTACTTAAAGGGTAACAAGGGACATCCATTTCAATGAACCGATAAACCAATGTCAAATGTCTCTATTCGTACTGATTTATTAGGTGCAGTGATTCGAGTCAGTGAAGATTCGTATCGCACCACCAATTTCGCGAATTCCGATGTCCCAAATATGCAAAAAGGAAATTAATTTTGGAGTTGCGTAGATCAATGCAGATGTTATGTTTCGTGCTTTAAGTGTGTGCATGTTATAAAATCACTCATCAAAAAACTCTTCACATGTTTTTTCTATACAATACAACGCCAGCAGGATTTAGGTTTCTTTTTCTAAAATTTATTATTGAAAAATTTTTCCACTTATGTGATATGAAATAATACTGTTATAAAATATATCGGGGGAATTTTTTTTCAAAGTTTCCAGAACAGAACATGTAAATAAAAATAATATATTATAAAGAATTCTGACTTAATTATGCAATCCAAATCTTTTATTGGTAACTTACTCTTTTATATTCAAGTGTAAAATATATTTTTTTCATTAATTAACTCAACAACAAATTTTACATTTAATGTTTTTATAGAAAATATTGTTATTTTATTTTTAAAAAATTAAGCTTTCTACATTTCAAAGATTTAAATTGTCAATGGGCCTGATGGCCGAGTGGCTAGAGTTCTGTGCCACAGCTTTCGGGTTCGAGTCCCGGCGATGCCATGGATGTTTGTAGTGGTTCAGAATCCATTTTATGCCGTAGGACCCGGTCTAATATGACTATAGGGCTTTGAGTGTAGGACTAACAACCCTGCCCCTTAAAAAGTCAGCGTCATGGAGCCGAGTCAGACTTCTACTTACGGATCTCCATCACAACAGAAGCTGCCCTCCTTCCATGTGACGATATGGGTTTTTGGACTTGGTCTATATGTTGCTGTCTACCAAGTGGGATTATAAACAACGCAATATTTTTCCATTAATTAATTCAACAACAACTAACTTTAAATTTAATTTTTTATAAGAAACATTATTTTATTTAAAAAAATTACACTTACTCATTTTAAAGATTTAAAGCAAAATCTGCATAATAATCTTTCAGTTTTTTTATGTTTATAGCTTATGCTTTTGCTAACGAACTCATTACACCAATTGACAACTTTAAAAACAGTCAGTAAGAAACATTCTCACGAGAACAATATAGCGGACGGCTCGTGGTGAGAAAAGTGAAACGTTTAAATGAACTGTATCCACCATGAATTCGCACGAGAACTAGGTGGCGGATTAAAGAAAAAGGTTTAAACAAATTGTACTTGAGATGTGAGGCAACCGTAGAGTGAGGCATCCTTTTTAAAAATAAGAAGTCATTTAGTCATGGCGTTGTTAATTGCAGTTTAGACTTTGCGTTGTAGTGATTGCTTTGTTAGTAAGTAATCTACTTTGCTTTGTATAAAACAAATTATATGTTTGCGCGAATACACCCACATCCTGCCATAATTTGTATTGAATCAAAGCTGGTTTTTGGTCCAACCTCAATTTAGAATAAGCTCTTTCATGGGTGAAATCTGGTGCGTTGCACCAAAAAGTATTGCATGCACATTTTTTCTTTCTAAAACCGATAGACAGACTTTCTGGCAAAAGGGTTTATCTTATTCGTCTCCCAGTTAAGCTCAATAATATTTATATCCTTGCTTATCAAAATTCGACATGAAGTTCTTCTGATAGAACGTGACAATCACCTCTTCAAATTAAAGAAAAAAAAACTAGATTAAAAAAATTTTTTTTTTTACTTTTAGAAAAAAGATTTATTTTTAATAGACGCAACATACCCATGGAAGGCAAAGGCGGTCTGCCTACTGGCAGATTTCAAGACAGGAGATGTTTTTATTTTATGAGGTATGGATATCAGCCCTACGCCCAACGCTCTGCAGTCATATTAGACCTCGGGGCCTGATGGCCTAGTAGATGGCGCTCTGGCGCTTGGTACCACAGATTTCGGGTCCCAATCCAGACGTTAGCATGGATGTTTATAGTGGTTCGGAATCCTCTTGAAGCTGTATGTCTCTCTCTCATACTACTGTAGAACTCCAGGGCGCCCAATCAAACTTCTCACCCACAACAACCCATTCATTCCCAAACTATAAAAGGATAACTCAGATCTACGCACAGTGATGTAGTGTGGTGTGGTGTGATATAGTAGTAGTCATATTAAACCGGAAACTACGGTGTGAAGTGTTTTCTGAACCACTATTAAAGTCCAAGCCACCGCCGGGACTCGTACCCTGCTGAACCAGAACGTTGTTCACTTGGCCATCCGGCACTGGAAAGAAGACGCCACACAATACACAGACATCAGACATTATAAAATGTTTTATTCAATAATAAATTGATTACTTTTATTGATTATAAACATTATTAATATATAATTCCATTATGATATATAAATATCATATATTATAATTCAAATGCATTAAATTAATTTTTCACATCAAGCTGCTCTTAATAGACAGAATTCCATGAAAGAAAAAAAAATTTCAGTTTTTAAAAATAATTCAAGAAAAAATTGTCATTGGCTTATACAAATGTAATTAAAATTATTAATTTATTTTAAATCCTTAGTTAATTAATTTTACTAAATCTATAGTAATTCAAAAACATATATTTAATAAAAATGTATACCAGTATGCAGTAAAAAAACAAAAGATAAGTTGATTGGATATATTTTTGTTAATTATTAAAGATGCATTTCCTTAAAACGAAATAAAACTTCTTATGGACAATTTTATTAATTTTAAATCAATGAAAGAGATATATTTAATTTTGTTATTATTATTCAAAATGTGGAATTCAACTCATAAAAACATGTTTTTGATAAAATTTTATTCTTTTCTTTATCTTTTTTTGTGGAAATAGGATTTTAATTAAGTGAAAAGTGTATTTGATCCTGAAAACCAATAGAAACGCTAAGGAATTTTTTTATATTCTGAATTAAAAAACTCTGTTTTGAATAAAAAATTAAATGACATTTTAAAGTATTTATTCAGCAGAATTGTAATTAAAAAAGAAATCTAAAAGTAAATAGTATAAATTTAATTTTAATAAATATTATGATACGAAATTGATTGTTTTTAATTAAAATCGAAATGATCTAAGAAGAATGTTGAATAATTAATTGATTTGGATGTTCATAGTTTTTCTGTTATAAACTAAATTTTAATAAAACAAACTATATTATTGTAAATCTATCTGATTAATTATTTTTCTTTTTTAATAAAAAAATATTACTTATTTTTATAATGTAATATGATGATTTTAATAATGTTATGTTTTTTTTTAATTTGTAGTGATGTTTTTTAAATATTTTCAATAAAAATTTATTAGTACTTTAAAAAAAATATAAATGTTCAAAAAAGTTAATTATAAAATTTAATTAATTCGTAATTCGAATTTATTTTAAGTGAATGACAATATAATACTTTCTTATATAAATGTGCTATCATAAGGCAAGTAATTATATGTGTTGACGCAAATTTTATACACAGGGATTTATATTATAAATGAAAAGAAAATTTTTGTATTTAATTTATGAGTTTTTTACATCAAATACAAATGTACATTATTACTTCATATTGTGAAGTTTGGCCTATACTAGATCTATAACGGCTTCAAGAAGAGGGCCACTTTCAGGTTCATGGGGACACTTTAATTTTTGTTTACAAGCATTGTAAACTCATGTTTGGGAAAATTGCAACACCATGAAGGACTTACGCCAGTGAGCTGAAATTTTCAGGAAATGCAAATTAGCGCATGATATGCAAATGATTAGAATTTCAAATCCGTAGCGTATGCGTATGCTGAGCAGCGCCCCCTGAACATCGGATGGATCCGAATAAATAGACGGCTGTAGCGAGGCGTGTATGGTTATCTGTTAGTGGCAAACGTTTGCTCAATCGTTACTTATGCCTCTTCGACGAAAGAGAGCGAAATTTGAACAACTTACAGAGTTTGAACGGGGGAGAATCATCGGCCTTCGTGAAGCTGGATTGTCTTATCGTGCAGTAGCTGCTCGTGTGCAGCGTAACAGCAGCACAGTGATGCGTCTTTGGAAGCAGTGGACGGACGAGTGTTGGACAACTCGGAAATCCGGGAGTGGACCCCGATATGTGACGTCAGCTCGTGATGACAGACACCTGGTCTGCATGGAGCTGACGGACCGTACAGCTTCCTCTAGACAATTGGCAGCACAGTGGTCAATAGCTACAGGTGTTTCATTGTGTGCTTCATCAATTTGTAGACGTCTGCTGCAGCGTGGACTGCGCGCAAGGACTCCTTTATACAGGATCCCTCTCACGCTAAACCATCGCCGCCTGCGGCTACAATGGGCCGCTCAGCATAGAGACTGGCGTGCTGATTGGCAGCATGTCGTGTTTTCTGACGAATCCCGCTTTAATTTGTGGTACCATGATGGCCGCATTCGTATCAGACACTATGCCGGTGAACGCCACCTTCCGGAGTGCATTATCGAACGCCACAGTGGACGAACACCCGGAGTTATGGTCTGGGGTGCCATAGCATATCATGGACGATCTCAATTGCTAAGAATTGTGGGCAATCTGAACAGCAACCGGTACATCAGTGAAGTTCTACAGCCCCAAGCTGTTCCCTTCCTTCAAAGCTTGCCAGGCGCTGTATTTCAACAGGACAATGCCCGCCCTCATATCGCTACGACTGTTCAATCCTTCTTTGCAACGCGGAAGGTACAGCTTCTTCCTTGGTCTGCGTATTCCCCGGATATGTCGCCGATTGAACATGTGTGGGATTTCGTTGGTCGGCGTCTCGCTCGTGATCCTCGTCCTGTTGCTCCTGCAGACGAACTTTGGGTACGCATACAAACTATATGGAATGCTCTTCCTCAGGCAGACATTCAAAATTTGTTTGACTCCATGCCACGTCGTGTAGCAGCACTTATTGCTGCGCGTGGTGGCTACACAAAATACTGATTCCGATCTCTTGTTATTGTTTGTTTGCTTTGAACATTTACTCATTTATTTGTACCACTACCACTTAAATGTGTATTAAATTTCATTCAATTATGACGATTCCTTCATGGTGTTGCAATTTTCACAAACAATTTATATATATGAAGAATTCTATTTACGAAAAAATTAAAATTAAAGATTTCACTATGATTCACAAGTGTAGTTCACTCTAAAGACGGAGATTTTAAGAGTCCTCGAGTCTACGACGAATCTAATGCGTCCTATCTGTAGCAGACCTTAATTAAACAAACACAAGGGGTTCACTTTATAAACTGATGGAATTTCTGGCCTTATCAATTACTTCAAAGAAAAAGAGAAAAACAACACTTCTTGTCGACGTGTCGCAAAACTCTCTTCTTTTCTCGAAAAACTTCCCCTTAAGAAAATCCATTAAGAAGGGTCAGCTTCCATCACTTATCTTTGAAGTGGACACTTACTCAACCCATGGTCTATCACCAATCACGATGTAGCAACTCATGGCATACTCTATATCCCGTCTGTAATTATTTCGACCTGGGAATTCCTAACAGACAATCGCTAATTTTATGATGTATAATTATCCATGACATCGATCATCTGCTGTCAGATTTGAGTGGCAGGTTGTTTTCATTAGTACAAAACACTAATTGCATGTAATATAAATATTCAAGACACGGCTTAACTGCTGTAAAATTTGAGTGATAGGTTGTTATTATTCACGTGTTAAAGAATATACATTCCTTTTCATTAATGATATATGTCTTCTCGTGGGAAAAGTACTACAACATACAAAAAAATATATTCTTTAAATTTTTGTCGTATTTTTACAACATATTTTAATTTTATTATTAAAAATATTTTCCATTTTATTTTTATTCTAATCGATAATATTTTTTAAAATGTAAAATATTGTTTAACCATCGATTCAAAGATGAATTATTGAAATTTAATTTTAAAGGACCTATTTACTACGAAAACAATTGTTTTGAGGAGTGGATAGTTCAGTTTTGAAAGTATTACCTTTAGATATAATTATTGCCAACACATGCAGTAATTTTGAGTCATAATTGAAGATAATTAACGTTTCTGAAAGTTACTTTACCTTAACTCAGCTTTTTAACGTGCAAAATCATTTCATGTAGAAAAATGCACGAAATCTGTTCGTGGAAAATTCAGTAGCGTAATTTGCTTCTCATTCATTAGATTAATGGATGGCATCTCATCTTTTACAACCAAATTGTTAACAGATTTTCTATTCGTGTTATATCTATTATTTAATGAATATTCTGTGCGTCAGGAATATTTTTTTCTTTCTTTCAAAAGACTAAAAATTAAGAATACAGCAGTTTATAGGAGTTCTGGATGGTTTAAACAAAGTACTTTGGCTGCATAGCAAACACACACTTTTATCTTGATGTTGGAGAAGCGTTGCTTTAGGTCAATGCCTATTAAAATTTTATTTCCCACATTTTATATCTATAAATATATAATTAATAAAAAAATAAAAGAGAAATGTAATAGTATAGATTAAAAGAGAAAAAAAATTTTTTTTTGAAGACTTTAAAAATAAAATGTATAAATATGAAATGAGAAGAAACTATAACATTAGAAGGAGGCCCACCATCCTGTGGGTCTTGCAGTAATGGCACTTCAGATGAAGGAATGAGGGTAAGAAACAACGGATTATATGTTAAAAGCAGTACGCGGTCTTTTTCTATTTTTAAACAAAGAAATATCATACATAGGAAAAGAATTTAAAACCGAATTGCAAGAGCGAAGAAGATTTTTGTAGAAATTTTTAGAAATTTTAAGTATAAATTGGAGAATGTTTGGGAAGTTTAGCGATTGTCTAATATACTGATTCCTGAATTACCAAGGTGAACTGGTGATCATCCGAGGCATTTTGTTGTTCCGAAGGAGTAGTTGAGAGGAATAAAATAATAATGATTGTATATTGCATTTTTAAAAATGAATTTTTTATGAATTTTTTTAAAGGTCATAGTTATTTTTTAAAAATTAAAATTCATTAAAATTTAAATGCAATTATGGCTTAAAATCAAGAAATAATCAATTTTTTTTATTACTTAATTTCAATTTAGGCGATTGTTAATTATAGTATTTTAATTCTTATTTAATAAAAAGTCATACCCTAGTTTAATTAATAAAGTGCTTTATTTAATAAATACATCTATTATTTCTCAAATGTCATTTTTGGGGCCTCATGGCTGAGTGACTAGCGCTCAGTGCCACAGGTTTCGGATTCGAGTCCCGGAGCTGCTACGGTTGTTTATAGTGGTTCGGAATCCACTTTAAACCATAATCCCCGTGTCTAATATGATTGTAGAGCATTGACAACCTACCCTATAAAAGAAAATATCTCCTGTCCGGAAATCTACCTGTACGCAGATGATCTTGGCCCACCAAGGGGCTGATGCGACAATGAAGAAGAATTAAAAATATATTTGGAATAAATTTAAAAGAATTTCGAAGAAGTTTAAATAAATATGTTGTGTGGAACTTATTAATATCAGAATAATTGTTAATATCTTTGGGGTGCCATACAATAAAAAAAAAGCTTCTCAACCGGCGAAAGATAAAAAAAAAAATGTTAAGCACTTTCCTACACTTACTGAACATACTGTTCTTTTTCATTGGCGCAACATTGCCATAGTGGGCCAAGGCCGTTTGCTTACTGGTAGATGGGATTTCTTTTTACAGGGGTAGGGTTGACGGTCCTATTGTCAACAGTCCTATTAGAAAGGCACCCCCGGCTTAAAGTGTATTCCGAACCATAGTAAACATACATCCACGGCACTGTCGGGATTCAAACCCGCAACCTGTGGCACCGAGTGTCAATCAATCTGCCATCAATTCCCTACTGAATATATTACATATATATATATAAATATCATATTTATTTTTAATATATATTATTAGAAATACTAACTAGCCATATTTTTTTATAATAGATATAATGTATGATCTGAGAGATGAAAAAAAATGTGGGGAGTAGAAAATTAGCATAACTAATATCCTTCTTTCACATAAAATCATTAACATTAAGAGGAGAATTCATTAGCTAAATAATTATTTGAGTTCATTAAGCGTCAACATAAACACCAGTAAAAAGGAATCAACGTCTTTCATTGAGCTAATATCCGGGCAAATGAATATTATTTATTTTACCCAGTAGTAATTAAAAAAAAAAATTAGAGCCAATTTCTAAACTGAAATTCAAACAGTATAAAGCGATCGTTAAATAAATAATTTAAATTAAAAAAAAAATTATGACACAATGTATATTTTTACCATTACTATAAAAATGTTAAGAATACCACAATTTTATATGCTGCAACTTCAATGAAATTACAAATTTCATTTTATGCCACTGTTACTTTTCAATACTATATAATCTAATGCATTAATTCCATAAAAATTTTATTTTCTAGCATGTTATTTATAGTTTTAAATGATATTGCAAAATATTTATATAACAGGTATGGAAAGTGATTTAAAATATCGAAGTTAGGATGTTGTCAATTATTTTACAAAAATAATTACGCAAAATGATGAAAAGCAGATAATTGTATAATATAAATTATAATATTGTATTAGCAACTTTAAATACAATACAAAATAAGTTATTGGAAAAACTATCACGAAAGTGTAATATTAATTATTAAGCGTTAGCTAAAAAATTAGAGCTGTTAGTTATCTGTTATTTTTCTACTCGATTTAAGGTGGTATTAAATTAAAAATTTCAGATAAAAAATTTATTCATAAAAAATGCTTATATACTAACAAGCAAAACTGTATTACAAAAAGACAGAGAAATTAAATTATAGTACATTAAGTTTAAATATAATAAAGAAATTAATAGCACATTTAAAATTTTATTGTTTGATACAATCTACATGAAAAAATTGTTAAATTTTTTAATAATATTTCGCACTTGATTTTAAGATGCTTGTAATAAATTGATTCTTTTTTAGTTAAATGATTTTTCCACAAAAATTATTTGATTTCTAACAAATAATTTTTGTGAAAAAATATTGAAGCCTATAAAAAACAAGTCTTAAATGTATGCAAATAGAAAATAGTTCCATCGAAAATTATGAAATCAGCTTCAATAATAAATAGCAGTTGCTTTTTTTGGAATACATTTCTGAAAAAAATATACAAAATATACGTAAAAATAAATTGCGTATGAGTTTTCTTGCATATAAATTGCATAAAAATTTTTTAACACATAAAGTTTTACTGAAATTGCATGATTTGTAAAAAAATTTGCTTATAATATAGAATTTTTTTAACTATCATCAGATATATAAAAGAATCTTTTGAGATTCATCAAATAGTAAAAGCGTTCTATTTTAGGACTTCTGTGAAGCGAAAATCGATCCACTGCCATAAAACAGTTTCTTTCTAAACTGGCCTTTTGGGTGTCTTTTTAGGGGATCTGGGTGCCTTGCAATTGTTGAGAACTTTGGAAATGGACTTCCAAAATGGCAATGTGAGACATATTTTGTAGAATATAGATATTGTTAGTGAATATTTTTTTTATATATTTCCATTCTCGATTTCACGGCTATTTTTTTTTGTGATTTAAAAAAGTGGTGATTTTAGTTATGCAATTTTGAATATTAGTTAATCCCGATTCATGGCTCAGTGAGCATTAGGGCTGAAGTTCAATCCTCTGGAGACATTGCTGTGGACGTTTCAAAAAACGAGAAGACTCGATGGCGTTTGGGATGTTCAGCATCTTGCCACGTGAGTCAGACCACCAGGTGGGAATTTTTCCGATTTTCTCCCATATAATACGCAAATGCTGGATAGTTCCCCCTAAAAGTCACTGCCCTCCTTTTTCAGCGACATGGAACCAAATCAGACTTATATCTACGGGTGCTCCAAAATAACAGAAGCTATTCCTCATTCCATGAGACCACACGATTTCTTGGACTTGATCTAGATGTGTCTATCAGGTAGGATAAGAAAAAAGAATGCTAATTAGAGATTTTAATATATATATTATTATAATAACAATTATATTTATTTTATATATATTATTATTTTTTTTGCGGGGTTTTGTATACATTTCATTTACAAGTATCGTGTGCCTTCACATGTAATATAAAGAACAAAAAATGTATATTTTTTAATAATTATCAATTTAATATTAAAATATTATATTTATTGATGAACTACACGACTGTTTTGTTACTAATAAAAAAAAATAATATTTTTTATTTATATTATATATATAAAGCAATCTAGGTACTATATAAGATATGTATAATCTATATATATCTTAGACAATTTAATATATAAATAATAAATTGTCTAGTAGAAGAAAAATCAAAATGTTAAACATTGAATTCTTACTTTTTTTTGAACAATTTTGAAAATTAAATTAATATAAAGTAAGTCCTTGAAATTGCATTTGTACTACGATTTCATTTTATGATTTAAATGAAATTCATACGGAAAGATTCGCAAATCAACACTTTAATTGCCATATAATAACATTTTATGAAAATGAGCCTAATGTAATTAATAAAATAGCATCGGAAATTAACGGAACTAAATTACCACTAAAATTAATAGAAATTTTAAAGAACTTGTTCATTAAATCAGCCTAATTAAATTAATATTCAACAAATCGATTCCATAGATTCGACAAATCGATTCGATAGATTCGACAAATCGTGTAAAACAACTTTTCAAATCGTCTAAAATAACTTTTCAAACCGTCTAAAACAACTTTTCAAACCGTTTAAAACAACTAATAATAAGATAAAATAAAATTAACAGCATTAAAGCTCGTTTTAAAGACATCATCACATAAAAGGCGTAAATGTGCCTAATTAATTCGAAACTACTGATAATATGACATAATACAAATAACAGTAATAATTAATTTTATGGACATCAATAGATAAAAGGCCGTAGATGTGATTAATTAATTCACAACGTTGAACATACGTTCAACGTTGCAAGTAGATACCTACCTTTGATGCAAGTAGATACCTACTTGCATCAAAGTTAATAAATAAAAATAATGAAAAGAAAATTCATCTGAATTTGATATATTTAAAATTGCCTTATTTATAATTAAAAAGATTTTAAACTAAATATTAGTGTGGAAAATGATTAGTTCCTCTAAGCTTCAAAAGAATTAAACTTTACAGTTGAAAATGTGAATGAAAATATTTTAATTTTTCAACAAATTATTAAATAAGATGGAAAAGCGATTACAAATCAATTCAACGATTATAATCGTAATTCAACGATTATAATCGTAATTCAACGATTATAATCGTAATTCAACGAAAATCCTTATAACCTTAATTCATCGATTAAATACGTAATTAAGCGATTATAATCGTAATTTTATCATTATAATCGGTATTCAATGAAACTTACAAACATTATTATCTTTAAAAAATTTTAACTTACCATTTTTAAACCATTTTTAAATTTCATTATCATAATCCAGATACTACAAAATTCAATTTAAATTAATAATATCTAAAATATAAGAACATTATAATAATTGTTCTCTTTTATACACTTTATGGAGATATATAATTATGAAATTAACAAATGCAAAAGAAATTATTCCAAAAATTCTTGAGTACAATTCTTTGACAAATATAAATAAAAATCTTACTTTATCCTTCTAAATTATATATCTATTATAAGTGAAATTTTATCATTATAATCGACATTCAAAGACATTTACTATCATTATTACCAAAAAAAATTTAAAATTACCATTTTTTTAACTATTTTTAAATTTCATCATTATAATCTAATTGCTACAAAATTCAATTTAAATTAATAGAATATAAAAGTACATTGAACTTTATCAACTCTAAGAAAATTAAATGAATTTTTCTCTTTTATGCACTTTATACAGATCAATATAATTATTGAATTAACAAATGTAACAGAAATTATTCCAAAAATTCTTGAATACAAATTTTTGATAAAAAAATTAAAACAAAAAACTTATTTTATCCTTCTAAATTATATATCTATTATAAATGCTGTTTCATCATTATAATCGGCATTAATGAAGTTTACAAGCATTATTATTGTTAAAAAATTTAAACTTATAATTTTTTTATCATTTTTAAATTTCATCACTATATTCTAGATACTAAAATATTCAATTTAAATTAATAATGTCTAAAAGGTATAATGTCAAATGTAAGAACAATATACGAGAATTTTCCTTTTATAAACTCTATACAGTAATGTATACAGTACAGTAATGTACATTGACTCTATACAGTAATGTACATTGACATATGTCTTCACAGTATGTCAATGTAATTATGAAATTAACAAATTTAAAAGAAATTATTCCAAAAATTATTGAGTACAAGTCTTTAACAAAATTAAAATATTATCTGATCTTTCTAAATTATATGTATATTTATTTACCTGTACTTTAAAATAGCTATAAATTTCTCTCTCTCTCTCTCTCTCTATATATATATATATATATATTCTTGTTTTAAAATATAAAGAAGTAAGCAAATAATATTCTAGTTAATAATTAAATATTTTAAAATCTGCAAAAATCGAAATTCTTACATGTACCGATACCTTTAAAAATTTTACGATTTATGAAACGAAAAAGTAAAGCATGCACCCGTTTTCTTCAATAAAGACTTCATAAATAAATCTGTTTTTGTATATAAGACTTCCTTAATATGATTACCTTTTTTTATTGAGAAACTGGAAGTCGAATAACCAGAAGTTACGAAAACGTAAAAGCATTCTCTTCTCATCAGAGGAGAAAGTTTTTGCTACCACTACGTCTAAACTTTTTGTTTACTCTCTCTCCTGAAAGTGACACAGGTTTTATTTTCGTCCAAGTTTCCGTAACATATAGATTTTCACTGTTTTTCTTCTTGCGTCTCTGGGGGTATCAGGTTGATGAAAGCCCGGGTATTCTACGATTGGTCTTGAACGAATCTATTTGCATCAAAGTTAATAAATAAAAATAATAAAAAAGATGAATCATCTAAATTTTATATATATAAAATTGCATTATTTATGATTTAAAAAGTTTAAACTAATTATTAGTATGGGAAATGATTAGTTCCTCTACGCCTACAAAAGAAGTAAAATTTAATACGTTTGAAAATACGATAGTTTTTCAGTAAATTACTAAATGAGATGGAAAAGCGATTATAAATCATACTTAAGCGATTATAATCATAATTTTTTCATTATAATCGTAATTCATCTATTATATACGTAATTCAGCTATTATAATGGTAATTTAAATATTCTAATCGTAAGTTTATTATTCTAATCATAATTTCATCATTCTAATCGTAATTTCCTCATTATAATTGTGATTTCCTTATTATAATATATATACTACAAAATTCCCTTTTAATTAATAACGTCTAAAAGGTATGCTCCAAATATTCTTCAGTAAAAGTCTTTGACAAAATTAAAATATTATCTGATCTTTCTAAATTATTTATCTATTAACTTATACTTTTAAAAAACAAATTTTTAAACATATTCTTGTTTTAAAATATAAAGAAGTAAGATGAACAGAAATTCATACATGTACACTATAAATGTAAAAATATTAGGATTTGTGAAATAGAAACACAAAGCATGCACTGAAATTAACCAGTTTTCTTTAATAAAGACTTCGTCATAAATAAATCTGGTTTTGCATAGGAGACTTCCTTAATCTCATTACCTTTTTTTATTGAGAAACTGGAAGGCGAATAACCAGAAGTTACAAAAACGTAAAAATATAACTCGGGAAAGAACTTTTTTTTCTCATCAGAGGAGAAAGTTTCAACTTTTTTTCCTCTTTTCTGGAAGTGACACGGGTTTTATTTTTGTCCAAGTTTCCTTAACATATAGATCATTACTGTTCTTCTCCTTGCATCTCTGGGGGTATCACATTGATGAAAGCCCGGGTTTTCAGGGATTGGCATCGATTCTATGAGAAGAAGTGAACACCTCAACCATCTATCCGAATTGCAGCGAAATAGATTCCAACGGATAAAAATTCCAATCGATCTACGATAGATGGTGTCTTCTTTTTTTTTTTACTTCTTCTACCTTATCTTCTACACAGTGGTTGTTGATAAAAGTGAATGCAAACTGTTGGTACACTGCTTAGGCCTTCTTTTTTGTAAGACTGAGAGAGTCCGGGGGTAGAATTTTGAATGTGGTCCGCGTGAGGTGAAATCCTACGTGATTCTGTGGGAATTCTTAGAGGAATAAAAGGATTTCATTTCCAGTTGGAATTGTTAGAGGAATTTGTCGGTTGAAAGGGAGACGCGAAATGTTTTCAGACGCGATCAGGTGGTTCTGAAGGTGCAGCGAGATAGGACTTTCGGTTTTTTCTCTTCCTTCTTAAGTCTGGAGAGAGGAAGTGTGGGATTTCAATCCAAGAAGCAACAAGGCGTTGAAAGACCTGTTGTTTAGGAGAAGATATTTTGCAAGAAAAATAACTGGATAAATCTAATTGTAACAAGTATTTAAAATTGTTTTATATTGGATAAAAGTAAATCTTATGCTTTAGATAGGTTTAATTATTACTTTAATATAAAATTATAATTTCCATGCACTACTTACTAATAAAAATGTTATATATATAATAATACATTGAAGTGACAAAAGTCATGGGATACCTCTTAATATCGTTTCGGCCCTCCTTTCGCCCGGCGAAGTGCAGCAACTCGACGTGGCATAGACTCAACAAGTCGTTGGAAGTCTTCTGCAGGAATATTGAGCCATGCTGTCTCGATAGACGTCCATAATTGTGAAAGCGTTGATGGTGCAGGATTTTGGGCACGAACAGACCTCTCGATGATGTCCCATAAATGCTCGATGGGATTCATGTCGGGCGATCAAGGTGGCCAGATCATTCGTTAGAATTGTCCAGAATGTTCTTCAAACCAATTTTTTATTGAGAAACGCGAACAGTTGTGGCCCGGTGACATGGCGCATTGTCATCCATAAAAATCCCATCGTTGTTTGGGTACATGAAGTCCATGAATGGCTGCAAGTGATTCCAAGTAGCTGAACATAAGCTTTTCCAGTCAATGTTCGGTCCAGTCGCACCAGAGGACCAAGTCCATGCCATGAAAAACAGCCCACACCATTACGGAGCCACCACCAGCTTGAACAGTGCCTTTGCTGAACAGTTTGGGTCCATGGCTTCGTTCTGCGCCACACTCGAACCCTACCATCAGCTCTTACCAACTAAAATCGTGACTCATCGGACCAGGCCACAGTTTTCCATTCATCTAGGGACCAACCGATATGCTCACGTGCCCAGAGTCGCTGCAAGCGATGTCGTTCTGTCAGTAAAGGCACTCGAGTCGGCCTTCTGCTGGAATAGCCCAAGAAAGCCAAATTTCTCTTCACAGTTCTAACAGACAAGTCCCTTGTACGTCCCACATTGATTTCTGAGGTTATTTGACGCAGTGTTGCTTGTCTGTTAGAATTTACGACTCTTTGGAGACGTCGCCGGTCTCGGTCGTTAAGTGCAGGCGGTCGACCGCTGCGCTGTCCATGGTGGGATGTTATGCCTGAAATTTCATACTCTCGGCACACTCTTGACACAGTGGATCTGGGAATGTTGAATTCCCTAACGATTTCCGAAATGGCATGACCCATGCGTCTAGCTCCAACGAACATTCCGCGTTCAAAGTCTGTTAATTCCCGTCTTGCGGTCATCATCACGTCAAAACCTCTTCACATGCATAACTTGAACAGTAATGAAAGCTCTGCGAAAGCACTACGCATTTATACCTGTTCTACGCGATGCTACTGCCATCTGAAAATTTGCATATTGCTATCCCATGACTTTTGTCACTTCAGTGTAATGTTGTCATTATAATCGTAATGCATCGATTATATATGTAATTTGGCATTATAATCGTGATTTTATCATTATAATATTAATTTCGTCATTATAATTGTAATTTCATTATCATAATCTAGATGCTACAAAATTCAATTTTAATTAATAATGTCTAAACGGTATAATGAACATTTTGAAATATAAAAATATTTTATAAAATTTTCTCTTTTATACACATTACACTGAACAGTATACTTATGAAACTAACAAATATAAAAGAAATTATTTCAAAAATTTTCGAACGTATGTCATTGACAAAAAAATTAAAATTGAAATCTTATTTTATCTTTCTAAATTATATATTGATTTGCTTATACTTTGAAAAAAAAAAATTTTTTGTATGCATATTATTGTTAAAAAATATAAATAAGTATATAATATTTTAGCTAATAATTAGATATTTTAAAATCTACTAAAATAGTAACTCGTACATGTACTCATACCTTTAAAAATTCTACGATTTATGAAATGAAAAAGTAAAGCATGTACTGGGATTAACCAGTTTTCTTTAATAAAGACTTCCTCATAAATAAATCCGGTTTTGCATATAAGACTTCCTTAATCTCATTACCTTTTTTTATTGAGAAAACTGGAAGGCGAATAACCAGAAGTTACGAAAACGTAAAAGCCTTCTTTTCTCATCAGAGGAGAAAGTTTCTGCTACTACTACGTGTCAACTTTTTTTTTCTCTTTTCTGAAAGTGACACAGGTTTTATTTTCGTCCAAGTTTCCTTAACATATAGATCTTTACTATTTTTATTCTTGCGTCTCAGGGGGTATCACGTTGATGAAAGGCCGGGTTTTCAAGGATTGGCATCGATTCTATGAGAAGAATTGAACACCTCAACCATCTTTCCGAACTGCAGCGAAAGAGACTCCAATGGACAAGCATTCCAATCGATCCACAATAGAAGGTGTCTTCTTTTTTCTTTCTTTTCTTCTTCTACCTTATCTTCTTACAGTGGTTGTTGATAAAAGCGAACGCAAACTGTTGGTACACTGCTTAGGCCTTCTTTTTTGTAAGACTGAGAGAGTCCGGGGGTAGAATTTTGAATGTGGTCCGCGTGAGTTGGAATCGTACGTGATTCTGTGGGAATTCTGTTGAAATTCTTAGAGGAGTAAAAGGATTTCATTCCCAGTCTTGGAATTGTTGGAGGAATTTATCGGTTGAAAGGCAGATGCGATCAGGTGGTTCTGAAGGTGCCGCGAGATAGGACTTCCGATTTTTTTCTTCCTTCCTTGTTAGTTTGGAGAGAGAGGAAGTGTTGGATTTCAACCCATGAAGCAAAAAGAGTTAAAAGACCTGTTGATTAGGAGAAGATCTTTTGCAAGAAAAATAACTAAATTAACCTCCTTATAACAGGTATTTAAAATTATTTTATATTAAATAAAAATAAATCTTATGACAGAAGTTACAAAAGCGTAAAAAACTAACTCGGGAAAGCCTTTTCTTCTCATCAGAGGCGAAAGTTTAATTATTAATTATATCTTTAACATATAATAATTATTTAAACATAAAATGGTTTAATTATTTAACATAAAATGAGAATTGTCATCAATTACTAACTGATAAAATGATATATATATATATATAAATAACATTGTAAATCTTTCATTATGTTCGTAATGTATTGATTATATACGTATTTAAGCGATTCTAATCGTAATTTTATGATTCTATTCGTGATTTGGTCATTATAATTGTAATTTCATCATTATAATCTAGATTCTACAAAATGCAATTTTAATTAAAAACGTCTAAAAGGTATAATGAACATTGACAAATATAAAAACATTATAAGAAATTTTCTTTTTTATATAATTTATACAGATCAAAATAATTAACAAATGTATAAGAAATTATTCCTAAAATTCCTGAGTATAGAGTTTTTGACAAAAAAATTGAAATTAATAATCGTATAATTCCAAATTGTATATCTATTTACTTATACATTATAAAATATATAAATTTATCTCTCTACATATATACTTGTTTTAAAGTATAAAGAAATAAGTAAATAATATTGTAGTTAATAATTAAATATTTAAAAATCTACAAAAATCGAAATTTGTACATGTACACCATACCTTTAAAACCTTTACGATTTATGAAATGTAAAAGCAAAGCATGTACTAGGATTAACCAGTTTTCTCTAATAAAAATTTCCTCATAAATAAATCTGGCTTTTGCATATAAGACTTCCTTAATCTCATTACCTTTTTTTATTGAGAAAACTGGAAGGCGAATAACCAAAAGTTACGAAAACATCAAAAACTAACTGGGAAAACCTTCTTTTCTCATCAGAGGAGAAAGTTTCTGCTACTACTACGTGTCAACGTTTTTTTTCTCTTTCCTGAAAGTGACATAGGTTTTATTTTCGTCCAAGTTTCCTTAACATATACATCTTCACTGCTTTTCTTCTTGCGTCTCTGGGGGTATCACGTTGATGAAAGCCCGGGTTTTCAAGGATTGGCATCGATTCTATGAGAAGAAGTGAACACCGCAACCATCTTTCCGAATTGCAGCGAAAGAGACTCCAATGGACAAGCATTCCAATCGATCCACAATAGATGATGTCTTCTTTTTTTTTCTTCCACTACTTTATCTTCTTACAGTGGTTGTTGATAAAAGCGAACGCAAACTGTTGGTACACTGCTTAGGCCTTCTTTTCTGTAAGACTCAGAGAGTCCGGGGGTAGAATTTTGAATGCCGTCCGCGTGAGTTGAAATCGTACGTGATTCTGTGGGAATTCTGATTTAATTCTTAGAGGAATAAAAGGATTTCATTTCCAGTGCGGAATTGTTGGAGGAATTTATCGGTTGAAAGGGAGACGCGAAATGTTTTCGGATGCGATCAGGTGGTTCTGAAGGTGCCGCGAGACAGGACTTCCGGTTTTTTTTCTTTCTTGTTAGTTTGGAGAAAGGAAGTGTTGGATTTCATTCCAAAAAGCAACAAGACACTGTGAGGAAGACCTGTTGATTAGGAGAAGATCTTTTGCAAGAAAAATAACTGAATTAACTGATTATAACATGTATTTGAAACTATTTTATATTAAAAATGAGAAATCTTATGCTTTAGATAGTTTTAATTATTACTTTAAAATAAAATAATTTGTTAAAATCCAGTACTATCTAATTGTAATGATGAATTTAATCGTAATTTCATCATTCTATTCGTAATTTCGTCATTATAATTGTAATTTCATCATTATAATATAGATGTTACAAAATTCAATTTTAATTAATAATGTCTTAAATGTCCAATGCACATTGTCAAATATAGGTATCTAGGTAACTGTAGGTGTGCTAGGTAATTGTAATTTCATCATTATAGTCGATATGCTACAAAATTCAATTTTAATTAATAACGGGTAAAAGATATAATGAACATTGTCAAATTTAAAAGATTATATGAAATTTTCTTTTTTAAATACTTTATACATATCAATATAATTATAAAATTAAGAAACGTAAAAGAAATTAATCCACAAATTCTTCAGTAAAAGTCTTTCACAAAATTAAAATCTTATCTGATCTTTCTAAAATACGAGTATATATCTATTTACTTATACTCTACAAAATTATAGGTTTCTATATATAATCTTGTCTTAAAATATAAAGAAGTAAGTGTCTGACAGTCTAGTTAATATTTAAATATTTTAAAATCGACAAAAACAGAAATTTGAACATGTACCTATACCTCTAAACATTTTACGATTTATGAAATGAAAAAGCAAGGAATGCACTGAGATTAACCAGTTTTCTTTAATAAAAACTTCTTCATAAATAAATCTGGTTTTGCATATAAGACTTCCTTAATCTCATTACCTTTTTTATTGAGAAACTGGAAGGCGAGTAACCAGAAGTTACGAAAACATAAAAAACTAACTCGGAAAGCCTTCTCTTCTCATCAGAGGAGAAAGTTTCCACTACTACGTCTAAATTTTTTTTTCTCCTCCTGAAAGTGACACAGGTTTTATTTTCGTCCAAGTTTTCTTAACATACAGATCTTTACTGTTTTTCTTCTTGCGTCTCTGGGGGTATCAGGTTGATGAAAGCCCGGGTTTTCAAGGATTGGCATCGATTCTATGAGAAGAAGTGAACACCTCAACCATCTTTCCGAATTGCAGCGAAAGAGACTCCAATGGACAAGCATTCCAATCGATCTACAATAGATGGTGTCTTCTTTTTTTCTCTCTTCTTCTATTCTTCTACCTTATCTTCCACTCAGTGGTTGTTGATAAAAGCGAACGCAAACTGTTGGTACAGCAGTGCTTAGGCCTTAATTTTTTGTAAGACTGAGAGAGTCCGGGGGTAGAATTTTGAATGTGGTCCACGTGAGTTGAAATCGTACGTAATTCTGAGGGAATTCTGTTGGAATTCCTAGAGGAATAAAAGGATTTTATTTCCAGTCTTGGAATTGTTGGAGGAATTTATCGGCTGAAAGGGAGACGCGAAATGTTTTCGGATGTGATCAGGTGGTTCTGAAGGTGTCACGAGATAGGATTTCCGGTTTTTTTGGAGAGCGGAAGTGTTGGAATTCAATCCCAAAATCAACAAGACGTTTTGAGGAAGACCTGTTGATTAGGAGAAGATATTTTTACTATTTTGCGAGAAAAATGACTTAATTAAACCTATTATAACAGGTATTTAAAACTATTTTATAATAGAAAAAAGTATCTCGGAAAGAGTTATTATTAAAAAAAGTATCTAGTATCTTGTTTTAGATTTTTAGATTGGTTTAGTTATCACTTTAAAATAAAATAATAATTGATTAAAATCAATTACTAACTAATTATAGTGATGTATATATATCAAATTGGAAAAATTTTTTCTTATTAGTATTCAGCTTTAAAATTTCAAAACAAGACTTATTTTTAAATTGAACGTGTTACTTATATTAACACCACTTAAAAGGAATTTCAAATCATAATTAAAAGCCTTTTTGAAAAGTAGTGATTTTTTAAAATGCATCCACTTATTTACTCTATAAATGTTAAATTATTATTATATTATTGTTAAAAAAATTATAAAAACTTTTAAAAATTCTGATATCAATTAGATGGGATAATAGAAAAATTTACAAAAAATACAAGAAGATACCAAAAAATACAAGAAATTTAAAAATTTACAAAAAATACTAAATCATGTCCATTATGATTATTTAAATGATAATTCTTACATTATTTGCTAAAATATGAATAAAAAGAAATATTTTTACTGATTTAAAAATGTGTAAATAATAATTGTATATTTATTCAAATTTATTTAAACTTTAAAGTATGACTTTTTCTTCAACACACTTAAACATATTTTATAAAAATATCAAATGCTAAGGCTTTTATGAGTGGCAGGAAATTTGGCATTTAGAATTTCTGGTAAATGAATTGATATATTTAATCTAATTAGATTTTAAATATTTTTGAAATCAAAGATGTGTGAAAGTTAAAATAATTTTTCTTCGCATTTGGAAAGAATATGTTACTGCCCTATGGTACCATGAGCTTCAGGTTCGAATCCTGGAGATGGCATGGATGTTTATTTGTGGTTTGACTTCCTCGTTAAACAGTAGGTACCGATCTAATTAGCCTAAAGTACGCAAAAAAAAAGACCAAACAAGACCAGCGACAAACCAAAACACCAAATCAAAAATATATTGATTATACAAAAAATTAAAAGATATTCTTAGACTTTAACCCTTAGAAACCTTAAACTTCGAATTTTTTTTATTTTAAAACATTTTAAAATTCAGAATACAATAAAAATGTAGTAATTTTCACGTTTTAGCTGTGTAATCTATCATATTATATCGAGAAATTTTCTTTAATATAATAAAAAAAAACTATAATATACAATATTTCGCTATTTATTATATTTATCTTTGTTATGAGCATTGTGCAATTACATATTGCCTAAAATATTTATAATTTCTATTTCATCGGATATTGTGAATATTTATTTTAAAGATTCACGAATAAAGTGTTAAAAGTTTAATATATTTTCTTAATAAATTCTGTTTGTTTGAGCTATTTAAATATAAAAAACTCATATAATAATTTTCTAATAATTTTTCTAGACTGCTATACTTATTTGAAAACCTTTTAAAATTCAGCATACAATAAAAATGAAGCAATTTTCTTGTTTTAAGATAAAAAAAAAAAAAAAAAATATCTGTATAATCTATGACATTATATTGATATATATTTTTTTAAATAATAAAATAACTATAATACATAATATTTTGCTATTCATTAAGTTTATCATTGTTAAGAGCTTTGTAAATTTATGAAATGCAATTAAAATACATTATTATTCTGAAACTGATAACTTAGATTAAAATAAATAGTTTTTAACATTTCAAGCAATTTTAATTTCTGTTCTGAGCTGAAGAATAAACAACCCAGTATTATGAATATAAAACAAAAACATAATAATTGACCTTCTTAAAAAAAAATGTGAACCAAACAATTTTCTGATGAATCTCATTTAAACTTCCTTTCATAAATCAACAAGTCTAACAGAAAATAAATCTTTCTTACACTTTAAAAAGTTGCTTTGATGCTTAAAGGCAAAATATGGTTTAAAAAAAATTCCTCGCACTATTATTGCCTGATTGAACATCATTTCGAGCAGAAACTCTTAAGGCTATTTTCCTCTCCGTTGATTCGTTATTCTTCGTCATAAAAAGAAAAACACCGCTTGATGAAAAGAGTTGAAACGATTTCGATGATAATAAAACGGTGAACTAGAAGTGTGAGTAAAATGCAACATTAACAAATCGATTACAATAAAAAATGATGTTTCGCAAATGAATCGATTAATTTTTTTTTTCATTCTGCCTTCAATTAGTTTTAGAAACACCAATTATCGTTTTGCATATTATTTTCGTTTTCTTCAGAACGAAAAAGAACAAAAAGAATAAAGAAAAAATATCGTTTGAATATAAAAATGAAGGCTAAGTAAGTAGTTTTAGAATAACAACAGAACAGCAAGAAGTTTTTTTTTTTTTTTTTTTTTTAAAGATTATGCAGCTTTGTAGCGATATTTTTCAAAGTAAATGATTTATTATTTTTTATAATTATTAAGAATGTTCTGTTAATTGAGAGTTTGAAATAATTGTTCATAAAAATGCAATTAGGCAATGGTAAATATTAAATAAATAATAAAAACAGCCGAAATAATTAATGAGGAAAAATCTGTGGATTCTGTAACCAGAAAATTTGCTTAATGTTTTCTATTTCTTTTGTTTTTTTTTAAAGAATATTTAAATAATGAGACTTTTCGTCTCATTATTATGAACAGGACATTTGTTAACTAAGTGTGCCATGACCAATTTTATAATTTAAAAATTTAGTTGTTTTATCCCTTTATTTAATTTTTAGAAAATGTTGTGATAGAGAAATATATTATAAATTTTAAATGAATAATATATATATATATATATAGATATTTCTTTCCTGTTTTTTTAGAATATTTAAGCAGGAAAAGTCTCATTATTATAAACAGGACATTTGTTAACTAAGTGTGCCATGACCTATTTTATAGTTTAAAAATTTAGTTGTTTAATCCCTTTGTTTAGTTCTTAGAAAATATTGTCACAGAGAAATATATTATAAATTTTATAATATAATTTTAATTTATATATTTTAATTTATATTTAATTTATATATGTAATTTATATATTTTAATTTATATTTAATTTATATATATAATTTATATATTTTAATTTATATATTTTTTATTTTATATATATTTCTTTCCAGTTTTTTAGAATATTTAAGCAGGAAAAGTCTCATTATTATAAACAGGACATTTGTTAACTAAGTGTGCCATGACCTATTTTATAGTTTAAAAATTTAGTTGTTTAATCCCTTTGTTTAGTTCTTAGAAAATATTGTCACAGAGAAGTATATTATAAATTTTATAATGTATTTTTAATTTATAATATATTTCTATTTCTTTCCTGTTTCTTACAATATTTAAACAGGAAAAGTCTCATTATTATAAACAGGATGTTTGTTAACTTAGTGTGAAATGACCTATTTTACAATTTAAAAATGTAGTTGTTTGATAATTGTTTATTATTTAGTTGTTAATTAGCTTTTGTTTAGTTCTTAGAATAAACTGCCATAGAGAAATATATTATAAATTTTATATCGTAGCTCAACAATAAATTAATAACAATGGTCGTTTTAAAAAAAATCTGAAATTTATTAAAATAACGAAATTTAAATAAATAACGAAAGAATAATTTGAAAAATTTCATTTACCTTTTTAAACATTGGATATAAAAGAATTAATTTTAATTTCCATAAAATTATTCAGGAATCAATAATAGCACTTTTGTTTACAAGAAAAAAAATGTATAAAAAATATTTTTACGTTAATTAACTATGTTAATACTACTATTTCTTATTTTTGGCAATCTTGTTTTTTCAATAAATATATATTGATTTTTATTCAATTTTAATTAAAATTCCTATTTTACACATATTGCGAATAAATTTGTTTCGGCATTATTTTATTTACTTAAACTATCATATTTAATTAATTGCCCAACAATAAAGAAAAGATTATTTCCGTAATGAAATATTTTAAGGAGTTTACCTACGTTATTGCCTCCAAAATAAGATATATGTATATTAAATAAAAATAAAAGTTATGCTTCCATGAACGTGCTATTTTTAAAATTTAATTTAATTTATTATTTTAAATTATTACATAAATTTTAATATACAATTCGGAAAGAGTCAAAATATAAATACTGTACATATAAATCAAATTGCATAATACTATTATTCTCAATATTTTCAAAGATTTGTTTGTGAAATTAATTCCTTTAATCCATTGTTATATATATTTTGATTAGGTTGAAATAGTTTCAAATGGATATAAAAGTTCCATTGAATATTTAAATTAATAGCTTAATATTTGATCCAATTATAGAAATGTACGCATATTATTATAATATTTAATTAATTAAGTCTTCAAAAAATGGTTGAGAAGTTTAATAGGAAAATACAATTGCTTAGAAAATAAATAAATAAATATTAATTGATTAATGCATGAAAGTTTTACAAATTAATGATGCATGAAAATATACTGTGGTATTAATTTTCGTACGTGTTATTTTTATTGAAATTCCGAAAAAAATTCCGATTCTTCTAGTTGGGAATTTTTCACATAGCCACAATTTATTTAAAAAAAAAAAATAATAAAATTTTCATTATTAAATTAGAAATTCTAGCAGCAAGACAAATAAAATATACGCCGAAATAATGAAAAAGAACAAGTGATAAATATAATAATTTGACTGCACGAAAGCAATGTCTCAACTATCAGACTTTTATGCACTGTATTTGAGAGTTTGTTTTCACTAAGCACGTATGGAACTGATTGTTGTTCTGTGCATCTCGAATAGTTTTTCTTGTAACTTTCAAAAACCTCCGCCAGTGAACATTGCCAAAAACGTTGCCAATAAAGTCGCCAAGTTTGTTATTTTTATAGTATTTTTAGTGACTTGCCTTGTATACGTTTTATGGCGTAAACAACAGAACAAATTAAAGGACAAATAGTTATAAAACTACTAATTAACAGAAAATTATTTTGATATTAAATTTCATCAACTTAACCCTTCCTTGAAAATTTTAAACTGGAATTTATTAAAATTTTAAATATAAATATACATTGAGTGAGTTTAAGGAATTTTTTTTGGTGTTAAATGTTGATTTCAAATTTAAGAGTTTAAAAAATTAATTCACAAATAATTAATTAATTGAATTGAATTTTATATTTTTATAAATATTTTACATAAATAAAATATAATTTCCTTACTTTCTTAAATGAAGCAAATATTATATATAATTCTTTCAACTTTTACAGAGTCCTTGTATATCTTTAGTTCATTAAAGATAAATTTTTAAATCATTTTAACGTCCTAATCTCTCCTTTTTTTTCCCTTGTAACAAATTGTCCATTTTTTAATTTCTGTCATCTTAAATATAATCTGATGCATTAAAACATGTTTAAAATTCTTTTTTAGATAAAGGGAAATATTCCTGAAATTAAAGAAATATCTGATGTACTTTAAGAAAAAGCATTCTAAAAATTAAGCCTTTTAAGTAGATACACAATTATAAAATCTTTAGCATTGGCGATATTTGAGAAACTAGCACGATTTTAAAAATCTATTTCTTTATCGTTATCATGCTTTTTTATGTCTGTGATATTTCCATTTGGATAAAAAAAGTTAATGCATCTTTTATAGTATTGGAAAGCAAATAGGAAGTAAGCAAAATCATCAAAAATTCGATTTAAAATATGTATTTAGGAAAATTTTATCTTAAAAAGTCAGATTTAATCAAATGTGCTCGTTTAATGATAAAATGACATATTAATTATATTTTTAAAAAATCTTTTTGTAATCTTAGATAAATAAAATAATTAATGATGTTATAATTTTAGTGCAATGTTTAATATATTAGAAATATTTAATTCAATATTTTCTACATTGGAAAAAGGATAGAACCTTTTCATAGATTAAAAAAATTAGTTAAATAATTATATATATTATTGTAAATTTAAAAATTGACAGAGAAGCGAAGGAAATATGGTTAAATGTTAAAGCTTTTGATTATTATATCAAAAAGCATTTAAAATATTTTTGTACTTTAATTTTTTTACAATTGGGCCAGACATTTTAGCTTTAAATAAAAGTAACATAACTGATATTTTATTTAATAGGGCAGATGCAAGGCTAATCAAGTTATTTTAAATAAAAATTATCAATTATTTTAAATAAAAATTAATTAAAGTAATTAAGTAACTGAAAATTAAGTAATTAAGTATTTTAAGTAATTAAAAATAACTTAATTACTTTAATTAATTTTTATTTAAAAAGTAAATGTATTTGATTACTCAATATGTATTGTTATTTTAAATAATTGTTATTTTAAATAAAGCTTTTTAATATTTTAATTACATATAATAAAATTAAAAGGGAATGGAAGTACTTGCATTTATTAATTATAATTTCAAAATATATCTTTTAATTTTTGTTGAATAATGTAATGTTTTAAATCGAATCAAAACTCCTTTTAGTGACAGAATTTTAAATTGTAAGTAATGATTATTAGTTTTTGTTGTGTGTATAAATACTTAAAATAAACAATAAATAATTAAATTAAAAAATCAGCATTGTTAATTCGAAATGGGAATTGGTTTAATAGATAGTTGGTTTAAATAAAATCTTTTTTTTCTTTCTTTAAAATTTCGCATTTTCACAAAATTTTCCATAAATTCATTTATATTTATAAAATGTTCTAGAAAGATTATTTATTATCACAATAAGAAAAAAGATTTACGATCATTCTTTACATTTTATGTTGTAATCAGAAAACTAAAAGGAAAATGTTTAATACAGTAATTTTTTTTATTCCCAACTTAATAAAATTAATTTTTAATTTTTTATTTTTCCACTGTGGTTAGGAACGATTTTTAACGTTTAAGTAAATATTAAAATAAAGAAGTCTATTTACTATTTAAGATCGTAATTTGATTAACGTATTTGCTTACCTTGACTAGAGATTGAAAAAAAAAATGAATTTAAAAAGAGAAAAAACATTCTCATTAAACGAGACAATGAAATTTATTATTCTTTAAACGCACTTTATTTGCGCTTAATAAATAGTTTGCATCAAATAAAATTGTGAATATCGTGGGAAAGAAGAGAAATGTATTAAATCTTTCAAAAAGTATATTTTCTTTAATGTACACTTTGAAATAAGATTAATTTATATGCCTTTCGTTAAAGAAAACTAAAATGCAAAGCAGATTATATTGATATTTAAAAAAGGAACACGTTTTCTCGTAGGTAATATTTAAGCCACACGATTAAAAACCAAGCGAAACTAAGAAAAAGCACACATGCTGTTTATTTGCGAAGTAGAACACAATGTTAAAATTTCTATTTCAAGTGAACCAAATTAAGAGAGTCGTTCATAAGTGCAGTTCATTTAGAGAGTGGTTCATAAGAATAATTCATTAAAATAGTCGTTCATAAGAGCAGTTCATTAAGAGAGTCGTTCATAAGAGCAGTTCATTAAGAGAGTCGTTCATAAGAGCAGTTCATTGTGAAAGTCGTTCATAAGAATAGTTCATTAAGAGAGTCGTTCATAAATTGTTTGATTTACACACAGACAAGATTCATGATTCATTCCTGGTACGTTTTATTTTTGTTATTTGATTTAAAGGTTTATACTAATCTTTAACTGTGTAATTACATTTACGTCTTTTATTCTTATTTCATTGAATTTTAATATTTAAATAATAATCTTTCATTCTTTAAAATTTTTGTAACTTAGGAACAATAAAGAATTAAAATATCTAAATCCTTTCAACTTTTTTTTAAAAATATGTTTTCAATTTCTTACATCATATTTTTACAATAAAATTTTTTCAGGAATAAATTTAATATTTGACTTCTAAATATAATAATATTAAAAGATCTAAAACTATAGTTTTAATTAATAAGGCTTTTCTCACTTTTTTTTTCTGTTTAGATATGTTTGTAGATGCAATGGAGTTGTTTTTTCGTTTTTAGAGAAAAATAAATTTCATTGATATTTAATGTAATATTTTCAGATGACACGAATATATAATTATATGTCTTTAAATGTCTTTAAATGTTAAATATTCTATATCTCTACTTGTTTATGTTTGACATTTGTGCGTGTGTAAATAAATCTATGAGTTCTCCAACCTGTGTCTCAAGTCTCAATCCAACCACACCCAGTTACAATCCAGAGCTGCACAACCTGCAGACAACAATTCTAATAAATCATAATAAAAGGCATTCTAAGTATTTATTTTATAAAAATATAAAGAATGTGGCATTTTTATTTGTCAATATAGTTTTGTAGTATATGTGCGATTTTTAATCTTTGAAACAGAAATATTTCTTGAAAATATATGTATGCGACTAAAAAGTAAACATTTAAAATAATAAAAAAACCGTAAAATGTCCTTTATAAATAAAACCACATCTATATAAACTCAAGTTTCCAAATCTACACGTTTAATGACTTTCAGTTGTAATAAATGCAGAACAACCAAAGTATTTGCTCCTAACAAATAAGTTAAAGGCGATAGAAAAAGTTATTATTCTTTCAGAAACTTCGGCTTTAAATACGAAATGGTTTACTTCAGAAGAATTCTAACAGATAACTGCGAATACAAACAGTGAGGAATTTCTTTTTCACAGAGATGATTTGGGAAAAACAAAATGGATGGTCCCTCGTAAGAATCCCAATACATCAACCAGGGAAGCAGAAAGAAAAGCAGGCACACGGAAAAGAGAGACAAATAGTAGATAAATTGTCATACTGGATGGAAAAAGACGTACCTCCAGTGCTGAAGAAACAGAAGACTGAGTCTTCAAACCTTATCGCCCTATTTATCAAAATGGTGAGCTTCTGAACTCTCAATCGTGCATCAACGAAAACGTTTTATTTACAACTTATTTTAAATCATATATTTTTGGTTCGTAACTTATAAACACGAATGATGATTGTCATGACTAGTAAGTTTTCTTTTATCGATTATTTAAGATAAGATTTAAAAATTTCATAACAAAATAGCTGTTTTAAAATTTATTTTTGGAAAAATAGCACATTTCGATTTGTCAAATATTTGAATTTGCCGTGGAAACTAAAATGTTTAGTTTTTCTAAATAAATGATTTAGCCAAATCGCAAAATAGAAGCCGTTGGCATTTGGCGACTTATTTGTGTCTCCAGCGGAACGATGTGGTAACTAAATGTGGTAACCCGGATTTCTTGTACATTTTTCTATTCACTTCATTCACAATCTCAACCCACAACTTGGCGGACGTTGGCGAGAAGAAATTTTGACGCCAAATATGAATCTATTCTGCGATTTTACCAATGATTTAACTAAATGATTATTAATTTAATGTGCTTTCTTTTAATAGGAATTTCTAATGGATAAGAATTATCTAATAAATACTTAAAGAAAATATAAAATCCTAAAATCTGAAATCCTTTCACGAATTTCAATTTATTATGTGTGAACATACTTTGCTGGACGAACAAACTTGAGTGTATCAATGATCAATAATCCAAGAAATTGATGAAGCAATTTGTCAGAATATTACAAGAACGGGAGTTTTGCATTTTAGGGTTAGTTTATTTATGTGGTGATTTTTTTTCCCTTGAGATTTTAACCTTGTTCCTTCCTAAACAAACCATATGGCAGCTGCAGTTGCAAAATATTGCGGTTTTGGCGATTCGAGAGAGCGGAAAAGAGACTTGGCGAAATCGGAAACCTAAAGTGCAAAATCCCCACAAGAACTATCGAATTCAATAGCGGCAGGAATATAACGAAATTTAATAACTCTGAAATTTCGTGGAAAAGCATTTGTTCTAATACTACAAGAAGAACTACCCAACGGAGAAGTCTGTTACGTGATGGTTAAATTAATTTTTATAAGCCTAAACTAATCCTTAGACACTGTTTTGAGGATATTGAAACAATAATCTGTTTGTATTTCGAGAGCCGGACAATTCAAAATGAACTGCAGAGCACATGCTTTGATATCAAACAATCGTTATATTTAGCAATATGTATTTCATGCCAGTTTTTAAATAACACATGAAAAAAATCCCATGAAATTCAGCGTTTATTTTTATTAAAAAATTTTGAAATGAAAGTTTATCCAGTTGTACGAGGCGATTAATCTGCTTTAAATAATAACTTATATTCTTACTTATTATTTTATTTTGTAACTTCAATTTTTTGAGATGCCAAGAACCTTTAGCCAGGACAACATTATGTTCACACATGATAATAACAGAAAAAAAAATGTAAACATCTAACTTTTTCTAAGTCTACACTTAAATATTTATCGTTATATTAATATTTTTGAAGTTTTACTTTTTCTATATTTCCTGTATTACTTTTTCTATATTTCCACTTTAAAGATTTTTTTTCAGATAGAAATTGTTAAAAAAGGATAAAAATAGATTAAACTTTTCTATTTTTTGAATATAAATACAATACAGTAACAATTTTAATTTATAAGGATTATAATACAAATAGTCTTTAAGTATATGAATTTCTCATTGTTATAAAAGAAATATTACAGTAATATTCAAACCACTATTTTTATTTTATAGTTTTTATAGAAGGTATTTTTTCAGGTGTATGCGTATTTCAATTTTTTGTTATATAACTATAATTACTTTTCCAAATTTTTTTCATTAATACCTTCACTACAAATTTATATAAGGAATAACGAGAAAAAAATTGCGTTCAGTCCTAACAGCCACTGAATCCAAATCATTCGATATGGTAGTCGATGTCGATAAGATCCTCAATTACCCACTACAGCTGTATGCGTATTTCCATTTTTTGTTATATAACTACACTCAAGAGCCAAAACATTATGACCACCCCTACATTTTGCAATGAACTCGCCTGGATGACGTGGAAGGCACGTGATTAGGTGGAAGTGGTATTTAACTGGTATTAAGTGGTGGTATTAATCCATGCCAAGGCGGGTTGAAGCTGTGTTGCGCGCCAAAGGTGGGCCAACTCGTTATTGACTGGTGGTCATAATTTTTTTGGCTCTTGAGTGTATAGTTACTTTTCCAAATTTTTTTCATTAATACCTTCACTACAAATTTATATAAGGAATAACGAGAAAAAAAAATTGCGTTCAGTCCTAATAGCCACTGAATCCAAATCATTCAATATGGTAGCCGATGCCGATAAGATCCTCAATTACCCACTACAGTTTCTAAACTCAATTGATTCGGCTCAATTGCCACCAAATCGCCTTTTACTCGAAGTGGGATCTCCAATAAATTTGCCACAAAACGTCGATTCGGAAACACTTTGCAATAGCAAGAAGCTGTTTATAAAGAAAATGTGATTTATGCGTCAATTTTAACAGGAAAGTGAGAGGTTGAAACTGTTTTTATGCTACGGATATCACTCTTTCCGACGCATCTTCCTTTTAACTTCAAGACATTGTAATTTCCAGTGAGACTTGCGATCAACAAGTCAGAGGGGCAGTCTATTAAATACTGAAAGAGGAGATTTGAAATCGCCATGTTTCTCCCATGGGCAGCCATATGTTATTTTCACAAGCGTAGGATCACCCAAGAATTTAGTTATTTTTGAACGTGGAAGTGAAACTAACAATGGCATTTATAATCAAGTTTTTGGGTTAAATTAATGTTATAAGGAATTCTCCATTTTATGATTTGCACACTGTACTTATTTATATGTCAGTTAAATTATTTGAGTTTTAGAGTATATTTATTCTCTCATTAGAACAGTTATATTAAAAGAAACATCCTGGTAAAACCATATAGATCTTCTTTTTCAATGCCGCAACAGCCCAAGTGGCATGCATGTTGGGCCCAAGGGTTTCTGCCTAATGGCAGATTTCAAGACAGAAGATGTTTTCTTTGTAAGATGTAGAGGTTTTCATCCTTAGGCACAATGCTCTACAGTCATATTAAACAAGGATTACGAACAATTAAAGTGGATTCCGAACAACTACAAACATCCTTAACACCGCTGGGACTCGAACTCGAAACCCGTGTCACCCATCGCCAGAGCGCAGTCGCTTATCATCAGGCCCCAGCCATGTATATATATATACATATATATGGCCATAGGTTTCGGGTTCGAGTCCTGTCTGTGCTGTAGATATTTGAAAGAGTTCGGAATTCACTTTAAACTGTAGGTCTCTGTCATATATATATATATATATATATATATATATTAAACTATATATAAATATTTATTATTTATATATATTTATATAGTGCATTGGTGGAAACTTCTATTAATTACCAACCTAATATAAAGTAGATGATCCAAAACGTATGCTAGTATGTATGAAAGAGTGATTTCAAACACAACTTCTGTCGAATAAAAAAAAATAAGGAATATTTTTAAAGGTATCTCATTAACTTTAAGATCGCAGATTAATTTGAATATTATGTTTATCAGGGGTATAGTGAAATTAAAGCTTAGAAAGTTTTATATTTTAAAAGAACTTATGCTTTTTATTTGTGCGTGAATTGTTACAACTATTCTAAAATGAGCTTTAAATGAATGTTCTTTTAATTCAAAATACATTCGTTTTACAACACTTTTTTAGGAGTATTGCATGACTGGAACTAATTAAACAAGCAGTTAACAATACTCTCACTCTTTTTAAAAATTTTTTGCTTCTAATTAAAGCCAAGAATAAATAACACGATTTTTTCAGACTAATTTGAAAAGTTTTTCAGCTCCAAATCTGAGAAAAACTAAACGGAATAGAATAATAATTCAGAACCTCATATATTTTTTTCTAAATTATTTTTACATGGGGCTTAGTTAATATTTCATTTGCGTGTTATAATGTGCGTGATCCATTAGTATTTCTGTTTAAATGAACAATTTATATTTGACTGCGTAAATAATAGCTTACTATTTTAAATCAAATAATGGTAATTTCTGCTTTTAACAAAAAAGGGGAATAGTTTTAGTTTGTACATCAAATGAATGAAAATAGTTTATTTCCTTTTGTCAGCGACAGATATTTTGACCTTTTCATTCACCACTGAAAGGAGAAATTTCAGCAGATTCCGAAAACCTAAATGCACACAATGAATGAATGAATCAATCAGTCAAAGAATGTTGTGAATTGAAACTTTAGACTACAACTGAAACACAGTCAGGGCTGAACAAGTTATACGCGTTGATTGCCGAATAAAAAAAGGTCTATTTCAATACAAGATAGATTTAAATTAAATGAACTGTTATTATTATATAAAACTTAAAAGAATTTTTTATCCGAATCCTTCTTTTATATTTGGTGTTTTTAAGGCAATTTGACGTTCTATTTTAAATGGAATGTTTTGCTCACAAAATTTTTTTAACAATATTGAGCGATTTTCCTTTTACTTTACAGCCTGAAATTATTTTAATTGCCTTATATGTTCTATGAAATGATATATGAAATATATATATAATATAATTCTCTCATTCCATGAGACCACACGAGTTCTTGAACATGATCTAGATGCTGCTGTCTACCAAGTGAATAAGGAAAACAAAATAGGTTTTGGCAAACAATAAAATTTAAGATGTTCTGCCAAATCTTTAGAAAAAAATATTTTTCTAAAAAATTTCATCTTAAAAGCAACTTTCATATGTTTTTTCATAGTCGAAGCTTCCAAATAAAAGACAATTTTTCATAGTAAAAACACCACAATTGAAATAACATTGAGTCTTGGACAGTAGCGGGGAAAATTGAGCAGTTTATTACTATCCAATTTAAGTCCAATACAATGGAACCGATATGGAATCTCAAATCAAGCCGATCTACTCGCCCTGTAATAAAACGTATTGAATGAAAATAATTGCTCTGCAAAGTTTAATTCTCCTGCGCAAACACACGTTCTCCGCACTTCAATACTTTTCGCAAGACGGGGCTTTGAAGTTAAAGTTGGTCCTTTACTTCGATACGTGAGGAAACATTCTGTTTCGTGTTAATCAAATAATTGAGCACGTACCTCCTCATAAAAAGAAGAATCCTTTTTTCCGCTGATCTCGTTAGAGTTCTGCTTTAATTTGATTTTGAATTCTCACTGCTTTATTATAAAGTTCAAAGGAGGCCGCCGAAAATCGACTTGCTTTCTAAAAATATAATTCTCTCGATAAGTGTGTAAGCTTGTTGTTTTATTTTTTTTGTTCGTGTTTTCCTTTTTCGTAAATGTATTTTTGCAGAAATATTCAGTTATGTTACTGTTAAAGTAGGCTAAACATGCTTTTCTAACACGGTCCAAACACTTGCCACTTGAAGCAATTCGTTTTGCAACTTGACGTTTAAGTTTTATTTAATAATAATTATGATTTTTATCAAAATTGTAAAAAGTTGAAGTATTAATATAAGGAAAGCAAATAGATATCCGACTCGTGACTCAGTGGCAATGTGAGCCGCTTTTGATCATTATGGCGGATGTTCAATCCAATGGCAGATTTTTTGTAGACACTGTTTCAAAAAAAAGAGCCGACTCAATGGCGTTTGCTATGTTCAGCATCTTGCCTCGTTAATCGGACAACTTGGTGGGAATTTTCTAGGTTTTATCACTGGGATACGATACGCACATGCTGTTTGGTTTGTCGCTATACGGTCATCTTGTGCACACGAGGTCTAAACAGACCGAGACCTACGGTTTGAAGTAGACTCCGAACCACTAACAAACATCTATGCTACAGTTAGGATTCGATCCTGACGCCTGTGATACCAAAGGCCAGAGAGATAGCCACCAGGCCTCAAGCACATGCGTAGTATTTCCCCACTAAAATCTTTCAGGAAGCTACTGACCTTTTTCAGCGTCACAGAGCCAAGTCAGACTTCTAGCTACAGGTGTCTCATTACAGCAAAAGCTGCCTCTGACCTTCCATGAGACCACACGGGTTCTTGGACTTGTTCTAAATGTTGCCAGTTACCAAGTGATATAAGAAAAAAAAAAAGGTTTTGCCAAACAATACAATTTAAAATGTTCTGCCAAATCTTAAAATAACATTCAAATGTTTTTTCATTGTCAGAAAGCCTCTAAATAAAAGACAATTTTTCGTAGTAAAAACACCTCAAATGAAATAACATTGAACCTTGGAAAGATGCGGGGAAAATTGAGCACTTTATGACTATCCAATTTAAGTGCACCACAATGGAACCGATATGGAATCTCAATTCGAGCTGATCAACTCGCCCTGTAATAAAACGCATTGAATGAAAATAATTGCCCGTCAAAGTTTAATTCTCTTGCGCAAACACACGTTCCCCGCACTTCAATACTTTTCGCAAGACGGGGCTTTGAAGTTGAAGTTGGTCCTTTACTTCGCTACGTGAGGAAACATTCTGTTTCGTTTTAATCAAATAATTGAGCACGTACCTCCTCATAAAAAGAAGAATCCTTTTTTCCGCTGATCTCGTTAGAGTTCTGCTTTAATTTGATTTTGAATTCTCACTGCTTTATTATAAAGTTCAAAGGAGGCCGGCGAAAATCGACTTGTTTTCTAAAAATATAATTCCTCCAACAATAAGTGTGTAGATCTGTTGGTTGTTTTTCTGTTCGTATTTTTCTTTTTCTTAAATTTGTTTCTGAGAAAATATTCAATTATGTTGCTGTTAAAGTAGACTGAACTTGCTTTTTCTAAAACAGTCTCAAAATTTGCCACTTGAAGCAACTTGATTTTGCAACTTGAATTTTAAGTTTTATTTAATAATAATAATGATGTTTATCAAAATTTAAATGAAGTTGAAGTATAAGAGGAAAGCAAATTGATGCCTGACTTGGAGCTCAGTGACAGCGTACATCGCTGTTGAGCATTAGGATGGAGGTTCATTCCGCTGGCGGCTTTTTTTGCAAACACTGTTTCAAGAAACAAGGAGACTCGATGGCGTTTGGGATGTTCAGCATCTCGCCTCGTAAGTCGGACTACCTGGTGAAAGTTTTCCGGATTTCCTCGTATATGGTACGCAAATGCGAGGTAGTTCCTCCGAAAAGTCCTCGCGGAAGGCACTGCCCTCTTTCTTCAATGACACGGAGCGGAAATCGGACTTCTACCTAAGGATGCTCCGTCACAATAGAAGCTGACCACTTCTTTCCTGCTTCCATGAGGGATACAATAACAGCACCAAAGCAAATTGATTTAAAACAAGACAAATTACTATTTAAACGCAATTTTCAAAGAAACGGTCTTGAGGTGGTGTGACCATTTGGAAATAACATAGCACTGCGTTTCTAAATAATAGAAGCTAGTTCGCAACAAGGCAAACGAAGTCGAACCCAACATTTCAATGTCTGTGCCTGGGATAGAAAAACTACATTTTTAGACCAGAATTGTTAAAAAGAGACTAGGGTTTAGAGAAGGAAGTTAAAAATCTAGAGAAGATGGTTTGGTCTAGAGAAGGAGGTTAAAAATCACAGATTCTTCTCTTGAGGAAGTTCGTTGGAGTTTGTTGAGGCAACATATGGTTGCAACATATCTACTTAAAGTCAAAGTGACCGACATTCGAAAACTGCAACAAAGTAAAAAACAAAATATTACAACTAAAAAATTATAATTGTCTTCTAATATGTAGGATTTTTATTAATAAAATAATTAGTGGAAAATATAGACAGACTTATATAAATATGATTTTGATATTTTATATGTATGAATATAGAAAATATCAAAATCATATGATTTTAATATTTGATATGAAATATGATTTTTGATATATGATTTTTGATTTGTGAAATATGATATATGAAATATGATTTTTTCTAATTCATAGTAAATTAATTAATAATTCTTATGTATACTAGAATTATTAATTAGTATATTGAAATACATAAAATATACTTTTACTTAAAATTCATAAGAATATTGAGTGTAGGTTCTATAATAAGAGTACTATAGTGAAGGTAAATAAATCATTTTATCTTATCCGTCTCGATTTCTTCTTTAAGATCATCTTTTGCAGTTAGCACTTTATCTTATTCATTTTGATTTCTCCGTCGAGATCATCTTTTTCAAAATCATCTTCTTCAAGATCATCTTCAAGATTTTTTTTTTTTTGCACAGAGCCGAGTTTTTTTTTTCCTATGCCGAGCATTTCCAAAATATCAGGCATGTCATATTGCTAATGTATAAAAATTAGCTACTTTGAATCAATAAGAAAATAAATTTCATTCTGATGAGCCCAAATTTAAATTTCGAAAGAATAAATAATTATTTTCATCACTATTTATAAAAAGTATTAGACAGAAACGATATATAAAGGCAGTATGTAGTTCCAGGACAAAAGCAGTATTCTGGAAAAAGAATGCTGAAAATGATGAAATAAAAAAACAGAATCTTTATTTAATTTACCTTTCATGAATTGACAACACTGTTTATTTTTTGTACCTGTAACTGTAATAAATGAAACAGCCTACAGTAGTTCTGTAATGTTTTCCCTCGTCATCTCGTTAGCATTAATTTTACTTAAACCAAATCATCGATTTATTTTATTAAATTATGTAAATTAAAGCCTTTTTTTAAAAACTAATTTACTTTAGATACTTTCAATGAACAAATGAATTTTTTTTTGCATGACAATGTGAAACCATATTACTATAGTTTGGCAAAAAACCATTAGATAACAAACACTATATAAAGTAATTTGAATTTTCTAAATTAATTTCATTTATTTTAATTAATTAATTTCAATTAATACCCTAATTAATCTTAATTTTCCTTTTAGAAAAGACAAAATAATCTGGAACAAATCTTTTTCTTTTACACCATGTTTTATTCAAACCAATTTACATATGCATTAAAATATTTCATTACTTTAATTTTCAGGATTCTTAATATGAAATTTATAATAAAAATTTTAAAGTAAACTATTGCAATTATTGTTTTTAAAAGGAAGAGAAAATTTGTCGTTTCAAACCTTCTACATGATCAAATACATATTAAAAATGCATTAAAACAACACAGAGTTAGATTTCTTGAAATGTTCATTTATTATCAGAACAAGAAGTAGCTTGAGGCCTTAAAATGTGTAAAAATTTACTTTCTTTTTCTGATTAAATTTATTACCTTTTGAAAAAAAGTTTTTACATAAATATCAATAAATGACTTTGAAATCGTAACATCTGTACTAATCTGTCCAATTTCTGCATTCAAATTCCAATTTCTGCAGAATAAACATTCGTTCTTTGAAACTTTTTCTTTTATTTAATGTCGTACTTAAAAATTCAATTTGTTCTTACAACTTTTAATTAACTCAGCTTAAAAATGTAAATAGAGAGTATTTTTTGATACTTTTTATTTTCCTTTGAATAATCATTTTAATTCTTTCTCACAGTAAAATTTTTATTATTTTCTAGAATATCTTTTTAGCTTGAAATATACATTCTTTATTTTCTATATCAATTTTTTTTTCAAGTCTCTTAAAAATCTAATGATAAATACAAAGAAAGATTCTAAAAAATAATAAAATGCAGTATCAAATTTACATTTATTTTAATTAACTCTTTCTAAATATTTCATAGAATTAATCTTGATATCTCGTAGTTATACTCTTTTTGATATTAAAATTTGAATAATTAAAACAATTGAAATGATCGTCAGCTTCGTGTTAACATAATCAAAGATACAAAAAATATATATATATTTATATATAATATCTGAATAATGAAGATAAAAGAAGATAATAAAGCTTATCCATTTTATCTTTTAAAATTTCAAAAAATAATGTACTATTTTATATATGTTGTTGGAAATGTTTACAAATTAAAATGTCATTGAGGGTGATACATGTTTTTAAGAGGTTTAACGGTTATTTTTCGAAATGAAAATGAATAAATGGTCTATTTTATTTGTAAAATAGTAAAATATTAGCTAACATAAACACAAATAATCCCTTCTGCTTTTATGTGCTTTTAAATAACATTAACAAAAGACAAAACAAGAATTAAATTTTTTAAAATATTTCAATAAAAAAAATAAAAACTTACCGATGCAAAACTACGTTACAGTGTTTCAAAACACTTAAAAATTTGCGAAGATGTTAAATTTGTTTAAATAACATTGATATTTTCGTATCATGCGAAATACAGGATCAAATAATTTTTATTAAGTTCTTCAATTTTTAAAAAAATTATTTTTTCCTTAATGGGCAGGATAAATAGAGTATAAAAGAATATATCATCGCTGACTAATAAAAAAAAACTGCATTAAGCTTTTTTTAATAAAATAATATCGTAACTGACTAATAAAAAAGACTATATTCAGTTTTCTTTTAATAAAATAATATCAAATATCATAATAAACTATCATCACTGACTAATAAAAAGGCTACATTCAGTTTTTTTTAATAAAATAATATGAAATATGATGATAAAATAATATCATTACTGACTAATAAAAGGATTGCATTCAGTTTTTAATAAAATAGTATCATATATCGTAATAAAAAAATATCATCATTAACTAATAAAAAGATTGCATTCAGTTTTTAATAAAATAGTATCATGTAACGTAATAAAAAAATATCATCACTAACTAGTAAAAAGACTTCATTCAATTTTTTTTTTAATAATATAATATCAAATGTCATAATAACAACTTTCAATTTTTAAAAAAAATAAAATAGCATCATCACTGACTAATAAAATTGCTGCATTCAGTTTTTTAATAAAATAATTTCGAATTACAATAGTTTCAAACTTGTTTACAACTATAATCATTAAATTAAAATTTAAAAAAAACTATGGAAAATAAAAATTTTAAGAGGAAGATGAAATTTTTAAAAAAAAATATTTTTTTTTTTTCATATTATGACATTAATTGAACAAACTCTATGAGATATAGATGATATTAATGTAAAAATAACCAGCTGGAAATGCGGTTGATCCCATTTTATGCAATTAAATTTGTTTTAAATTTTTTTAAATATATACAGCTTTTCACATCAATTTATTTAATGTATATTATCATGTATTAGATTTATTAGAAGAAATTCCATTCAAATTCTATTTGTATTCAATTGGTATAAAGAAAAATAAAAAATCTCCAATGTCATTAGGGATTTATTTATCAAAAGTGCAATTCCTGCTATTATTTTACTTATTTCTAAATATATTGATTGCGTGAAATGGAACTGCAATTTCCAATATTCGTCTAGACAATGTCGAAAACACTTAACCGATAGTTTACAACCTGATGCTTAAATGGTATCTTTGGTGACATCTTGTGTTTTCTAATTCAATTTATAATTGTATGAACATCAATATATCTGCTTTAACACTGCTTTAAACTAATTTAACATTGATAATAGGATAAATCCATTATTCTAATGAATAACTTATTTTTAATATTGAACAAAAGCTAAATCTACTGATGGTAATGAATTGGTGATGTTAAACTGTTGAATACATGATTTAAACCAGGGATGGCCACCCCAAATGATCTTGCGGGCCACTTTGGAAATGAATCACAACTCCGCGGGAAGCATATAAAATTATATTAGATGTAGACCCACTATAGGCATTTTTTTAGAGTGAAAATGGAAACATAATGAGTTATTATTTTTGTGTTTACTATTATTCTTACATGTAAACATTTCTTTACAATGTACGTTTAATATCATAATAATGATACTTTAAATACGCGCATTTTAAAGAAATATATAGCACTAAAAATGAAATATAAAAAATACATAAATATAAACGAAATAAAAAAAATGAAATATAAAAAATATATAAATATAAACGAAATAAAAAAAATGAAATATAAAAAATATATAAATATGAACGAAATAAAAAAAATGAAATCATTAAAAAATATTTTTTTTTAATAGTGCGATGTTTGTTTCTCCATTCTTTCACTTAGCTTTTACAAATCGATCTCAATTTGGATATTTGCACATCGTAATGGGTGTTTCATCCGTTATGTTTGAACGTGTTTTGTGTTGGGTCAATTTCATTTTCGGAAGAAAAAAAAAAAAAAAAAACGTTTCGCACGTGTATGTTGAACCGAAAACGCTAACAACTTGGACAAAGAGTCTGGTTTGCTCTGCTATCAACAATGAACTGTGCGTATATAGGGATAGTCACTGCGTCACTGAGGTCACTTAAACAACATAGAACCTGTTATATTAGATGTTACACGATGCGTCCGCAGCGTTCGCATGAGTCTGCAGAATATAATTTAATTATTCTGCAGAATATAATTTATTAAAATCAAAGTCAATTTTTTTCTCATAATTTCGACATTTAATTTTTGAATATGTGGATGCATGCATAAATGTATTTTTTTAATACATTGGTTTTCACTACTTTGGCCATTATAATATAAATATATTTTGTAAAAGTGTGATAAATCTCACATTGTAAGCTATATGTAAAAAACATATTGTAAACCATGTATATACTCATATTGTATATACCTCATAAATCTCACATTGTAAACTATAATAAATCTCACATTGTAAACTATAATAAAAAACATATTGTAAACATGTATATACTCATATTGTATATACCTCATAAATCTCACATTGTAAACTATAATAAATCTCACATTGTAAACTATAATAAATCTCATATTGTAAACTGTAATAAATCTCACATTGTAAACTATAATAAATCTCATATTGTAAACTGTAATAAATCTCACATTGTAAACTATAATAAATCTCATATCGCAAACTATGCATATACTCATAGTGTAAACTCATAATAAAAACAGGCAATTTCTGTCATATATTCGCAAGAATATTATTTTAAAATCAAAGTTAATTTGTTCTAACAAATTTCGACAGTTAATTTCTTAATATATGAATACAAACATAATGTATTTTTTAATAATATTGGTTTTTACTAGTTTGGCCATTATAAAATAAATACATTTTGTAAAAGTGTGATAAATCTCACGGGACAGGAAAATATTCAAGGCGGGCCGCGGGTTGACCACCCCTGTTTTAAGCCACCATGGCAAAATTCATATCAAGCATCCATCTTTGTCATGCGAACGAAATCTGTTCATCCTTGATTCTTCAATGCCTGTCCGTGCTTGAGCGTAAACAAGAGAAATAATTTATTACAATATTTTTTGTCGGATGCACTGCCAACTCCAGAGTTTTCGATCGAAAGTAATCAATATTTCAAGGTAGACCTGAATGCGCTCAGCCTGAATGCTCTTTAATAATGTATTTAGGAAGAAAGGACACAGGTTACGGATATGGACAAGGGCTGATTTATTTTTCCATTTTTTTTATCGTCAAGTTTTTATGCATTCAGTTTTTCTAAAAAAAAAAAAAAGATTTATTGATTGATAGGTTGAGAAAACAAGGTTAAAAATGAAATAAAGCTATCATAATTCAATACATGAAAAAATGATATTTATTTTTATTAATGAATCAGATAATTACTTTAGTAGTGAATAATTATACTGTGAAAAAACGTTTCTTAAAAAAATCCACTTTGTTAGAAGGATCACATTAGATAATGTTATTATTATTTGAATTATTATTAGATTTGTTAGAAAGATTTATTTTTAGTTCAATCTTGTGATAACAATTTATAAATTTATATAAAAATTAAATAAGCAAGGAAGTTATAAATAAACTGCAGGAATTATAAAAAAGAACTTGTAATTATTTTAAGAAAATACTTTTTAAAGTTTATAATTGCTTAAAAGAAGTTAAAAGGAACAAATTAAATATTCATACTAATAAAAAAAATTCTTCAATTGATTTATAAGATGAATTTGAAGAAGTAGTGAAAAATATAAGTTAAGGGGCTTAATAAAAAATAACAAATGCTAAATAGATAGTATGTGATGCGTAACACAATATGAAATAGAAGTGGTGCGATTTTTAATAGAACTAAGCCGTTTTGGCTTTTTGCTGAAGATGTGGTTTTGATGGTAAGAGGTAAAGCAAAGTACTGATTAAACATTTTAACTGGTTGATCAGAGAAGCCAGCATTTATAATCTGGAAATAAATATATAAAAAAAAAGACTGAATACATGAACTTGTATTGTAGAGGTACTGATACAGATACTGAGCTAAAGATAAAGGAGGAGATAAAGTTTGAAAAAAGAATCGTAGTTTAAATATCTGGTTTCACTTGTTACTGAAAATAATGATATTACGCCACAGATTATACAAAGGTTAAATACAGGAAATCGCAGTTTGAATTAATAAGATCTAAAGTAATAATACGGAAAACGAAGCCCTGTGTGTATAAAGTGAATAAAAGTATAATCAGACCAACAGTTATTTATTGGTTCATTCCCGGGTTTCGGCAGTTGTCCATTATGAGTGCGCAGAAGATCTACCTCCCCGTGGTGCACCTGGTAACACTTTTTAGTAGCTAAAAGATTTGCAACTTGGCATTATTGTAAGATTAATGAACTCTGTTTCAGCATGTTTTGTTGTATTATTTTGTTGTTGTTGTATGTTGTATGCTGTATGTTTTTTTTTGTCGTTGTTCTTTTTTTGCTGTAACTGCTCATAATCTGCCATTGGAAATAAAAAAAATATATATTTAAAAAAAAGTTATTTATGGGTCACGGAGCTTAACTCAAAAACAGGAGGAGATGTTAATAACCTGTGAGAGCAAGATCTTAAGAGCTATATTTAAACCTATGAAAGAGGGTGATGTTTAGAAGAAGCGTAATAGTACAGTTGCAAAATTGTTTGGAGAAAAGAATATCATAAATTACATATATAAAGTCAAAGAGAATTCAATGTCTACTATAGGACACAAATGATAGCAGAGTCACAAAGATTTTCTAGGGGAAGTGAAGCGCCAAAGAAAAAAGGGAATACCAAAATAGAGATGGATTGAAGAAGTAGAAAAGGATTTGAAGAATTTAAATATCACAAATTCGAAACCCAAAGCTTGAGACAGATGACTGTGTCGTATTGTTGGGGAGGCCATGGTCCAACATGGTCTGAAATTCGAATATCGAGTTTTCCATTTAGAAGTGGAGTTCTTCCCACGATTCTATAATTATATGTCTTTAAATGTGTTACATATTGTCTGTAATTGTTTGTGTGTGGTGTTTATGTTTGTGTAAATAAAACTGTGAGTTCTCCAACTTGTGCTTGAAGTATCTCAACCCATTTACAATCTGGCTGCACAACATGCACATTACATTAATAATATCCAAGGAACTACCACCAATGAACTACCACAATGGTACCACAGGTATCGGGTTCAAATCCCGCCTTTGCCCATGGGTGTTTGTAGTGGTTCGGAATCCACTTTAAGCCTTAGGTCCCGGTCCTAATAGGATCGTGGTGCGTTGCGGGGGCATTGTTACTCCGCGTCCGTGGCTTACCAGCAAGTTGCACGCGCCCCCTGGGTAATGCAAAGTGAGTAACGTCTGTGCAGCGCTTGCCCTAAGGCATCCAAGACCAAGCTGTCTAAAGTGTTTGCCAGCTGCATTAGAACAAAAAAAAAAATAAATAAACTCCTGATTTTCTTATTATCAGTTTTGAGTTAAATGCAATGCAAAAACATGTCCATATAAATTGTTTTCTTCTGATATTGCATGACTTCATTATAAAAAAAATAAATGTACCATTTAAAGAAAACAGAAACAATAATGAAGAGTCGTAACATAATTCATAAAACTGCAACCACAAAAAACTCTCAATAACAGAATCAATTTTACCTTCATTATTGGCACTGCCCTCTTGGTACTTTAATTTACATTTTATGGTAATCTTTCCTGTTGCAATATGCTACTCAAACCGAAGTGGAAAAAAAAAAGATGACGTGAATGAAGAAAGAAGAAAGCTTTTACCTCTGTTGGACATTTAGAAGGCACATCCATCAAATTTTTATTGCGGGCATAAGCAGCGTGATCAGTTCTTACCTCACGACCAGATAATAAATGTTATCGAAAACATAAAATCGCTTTTATTTATGTGTTCATTCAAGAGTCTCTTTTTTTTTTTTTGGGGGACTGAGGGGTAGACGCAGCAAACACTTTTTGTTTGATTCATAATTCATTTCAAATATCTCAGGTATAATCAATAAATATTAATATTGTATCCATAAGTAATTTTTTTTTTCAAATTGACATGGTTAATAGATTTTGTTGAAAAGTAAGGACTCATCCTGTATTGGAAATTTTATTTATTTGATTATATTAATAAAGTATGGGATTAATTTATGTTTAAAAGGAATGCATTTAATAAATTTAACTAATTAACGCTAAATATGTATTAGTTCAAATCTTTTTTATTTTCTTATCCTACTTGGTAGACAGCTACATCTAGACCAGGGGTGACCAATACACGGCGCGCCTTGAACATTTTACCGGCCCGTGAAATGTATCACACTCTTCCATAATATATTTATTTTATAATGGCCAAAGAAGTGACAACCAATGTATTAATAAAATACATTATATGTGTATCCGTATATTCAAAAATTAACTGTCAAAATTATGAGAAAAAATTAACTTTACTTTTAAAATAATATTCTTGCGAATATATGGCCGATATTGCCTGTTTTATTTATGAATTCACAGAATAATTAAATTATATTCTGTGAACTCATGATGCGCGCGCATCTTGGAAGATCTAATATAACGTTGCAATATGAAATTGATTGTAATATAGTTGTAACATGAATATAACAATGTCTATAGTGAGTTTAAATCTAATACGGGTATATACACTGAAGTGACAAAAGTCATAGGATACCTCTTAATATCGTGTCGGCCCTCCTTTCGCCCGACGAAGTGCAGCAACTCGACGTGGCATGGACTCAACAAGTCGTTGGAAGTCTTCTGCAGGAATACTGAGCCATGCTGTCTCGATAGACGTCCATAATTGTGAAAGCGTTGATGGTGCAGGATTTTGGGCACGAACAGACCTCTCGATGATGTCCCATAAATGCTCGATGGGATTCATGTCGGGATTGTCCAGAATGTTCTTCAAACCAATCGCGAACAGTTGTGATCCGGTGACATGGCGCATTGTCATCCATAAAAATCCCATCGTTGTTTGGGTACATGAAGTCCATGAATGGCTGCAAGTGATCTCCAAGTAGCTGAACATAAGGATTTCCAGTCAATGTTCGGTCCAGTCGCACCAGAGGATCAAGTCCATGCCATGAAAAAACAGCCCACACCATTACGGAGCCACCACCAGCTTGAACAGTGCCTTGCTGACAGTTTGGGTGCATGGCTTCGTGGGGTCTGCGCCACACTCGAACCCTACCATCAGCTCTTACCAACTGAAATCGTGACTCATCGGACCAGGCCACGGTTTTCCATTCATCTAGGGACCAACCGATATACTCACGTGCCCACGAGAGTCGCTGCAAGCGATGTCGTTCTGTCAGTAAAGGCACTCGAGTCGGTCTTCTGCTGGATTAGCCCAAGAAAGCCAAATTTCTCCGCACAGTTCTAACAGACAAGTCCCTTGTACGTCCCACATTGATTTCTGCGGTTATTTGACGCAGTGTTGCTTGTCTGTTAGAATTTACGACTCTTTGCAGACGTCGCCGGTCTCGGTCGTTAAGTGCAGGCGGACGACCACTGCTCTGTCCATGGTGGGATGTTATGCCTGAAATTTCATACTCTCGGCACACTCTTGACACAGTGGATCTGGGAATGTTGAATTCCCTAACGATTTCCGAAATGGCATGACCCATGCGTCTAGTTCCAACTAACATTCCGCGTTCAAAGTCTGTTAATTCCCTTCGTGCGGTCATCATCACGTCAAAACCTCTTCACATGAATAACTTGAACAGAAATGAAAGCTCCGCGAAAGCACTGCGCATTTATACCTGTTCTACGCGATGCTACTGCCATCTGAAAATTTGCATATTGCTATCCCATGACTTTTGTCACTTCAGTGTATAATTTTATATGTGGCCGCGGAGTTGTGATGCATTTCCGAAGTGGCCCGCAAGATCCTTTATATTGGCCACCCCTGATCTAGTCCAAGAACCCGTGTAGTCTCACGGAAGGAGGGAAAGGGGGGAATCTTCTGTTGTGATGGAGCATCCGTAGGTAGAAGACTGACTTGGCTCCGCGTCGCTGAAGAAGGAGGATAGGCCCTTCCGGGAGGAATTTTAGGGAGAACTACCCCTCATTTCATTATCATAGCGGAGAAAACCCGGGAAACTCCTACCAAGTAGTGTACATCAAGAGGTAAGATGCTGAACATCACAAATGCTATGGAGTCTCCCTTTTTTTTTTTTTTTTGAAACAGTGTCTACAACAAAGTCGCCAGCAGATTGAACATCCGCCCTAATACTCACCAGTGGCGCGTATTGCCATTGAGCCACGAGTCTGCTAGTTCAAATTCTGAAAATATAACAGTTATTTATTCCATTTCCATCTCATCAGTATTTAATATACTTCTAAATATAACTTGAACAGAAGGGAAAAATACTGTTATTAAAATGACAGGCATTTGACTTAAGGTTTTTAACTCGTGCCACTGTAATTTGGAAACAAACCTCACCACGAGTTACAAATGGGGAAAATAATTACAGCCGTTACCATTTTCCACGATCTAATTGAAAGAATTTCCGACTTCCACTATCGTTGCCATCCCAGGAGTATCATTGAAAACTTCCCCACTATACTACCCCACTTTGGTTGTACGAGTGTAATACACCTGTCTTCTCTTATTCAATAAAAATGCTCTAAATAAAAATGCTCTAAATGTAATTTGTTATTGAATTCAAATTAAAAGTATTTTTAGAATTTTTATCTCTAATCAAAGGATCTGAATTTTTATTTCTAATCAAAGAATGCTATCATTAATGTTCGTGCTACTGTATTTACAATTTCAGAAATTAATGAAAGAATATTTGTAGTCGAATTTAATTAACATTTTTTTCTTTCTGACCAATGAATTTAAAAGCACATAAGGGTAATGATTAATTATATCATTAATTATTAATGATATAATTAATCATATCTTTCAGACCAATTAATTTAAAAGCACATAATGGTTAATGATTAATTATATCATTAATCATTATGTGCTTTTAAATTCCTTGGTCAGAAAGAAAAATAATGCTAATTGAATTCGACTTATTAATTAATTAATTAATTAAGTAAATATAACAGCACGCACATTAATGATATAATTTTTTGATTAGAGATACAACTTCAACTTCCAAATCCAATGAATAGATCTTTATAAAACACCCCTCCATATAAATACAAATAAATTTAGATGAAACTTTCATTAATCGTTTACCAGAAAGTTATGGAAGACAAGTGATTTATCAAATTTCCGCTTTGATCTATGTGCTACACATATTACTTTACGCTAGAGAATTACTAAACGTGCCTTGAGGCCCTTGAAATTTGCTGTTAGGTAAAATGTCGCCAATTTTGCGAAGCGAGAAGTGTTGAACAATGGATAAACTGTGATTGGATCTTGCGATTTGCAGATCATAATTTCGATTACTGGTTGGATATTGAATATCATGCTACTGAAGTTGTGCGCCTTTTTCAACGCCACGATAGTATAATAATCACTAATTTAATAAATAAGAATTTAAGATTATAAATTAAAAAATAAATAGTATATACTTTTTAATTTTTGAAGCATCATTTAAAGGACAATAGATCTTAGTCCAGACAACTATTTCTAATTAAATTCTTTTTAAATGAAATATATTGACTACTTTATTTTTCAAGATTTATAGATAATTTTTGTTTTTAAAATTAATTAAATTTGAAATTAAAATTAATTAATAAAAAATAGATCGGCTACTTTAAATTTTTAAGATTGAGGTTATTTTTATTTTATTTCAATTCAGCCAGGAAATAATTTAATTTTTTCTTTATTGAACAATTTTTATGCTAAATCTGCAATAAATTTAATGTGCATTAATTACATTTAAATTAATATTAAAAAATAAATTAACTCTTTATTAAGAAATATTTCTTTACAATTTAAGCTGATTCAAGTTGATTAATTTTTAAAATTATTTACGAACACCTTTAATTGCATTTGGCCATCAAAATTCTGTAAATTTAGCAATTTAAATAAAATTAATAAAATCTGAGAATAATGTTTTCTTTTATCCATATGAGTTAGCAATATAAAATCGATTATTTCTAACTAAAACTTTTCAAATTCAATTAATTTTATTTTTGAAGGTTTACTTTTTAGAACTTCAAACATTTATTCCTGATATATAGATAATAAACAACTATATGTTTGTTGCCTTTTATATATTGTAGAATTGTTTTTACGGGAAGAGTTGTGGCATTCAGTTCCCAGCAGAAATTTTCAATTCCCAGGTTCCCACTGTTCCAGTGTATATTCTTTAATAAGTACATAATAACAACTAATCACTTAAATTTGGCAGCAGATAAGCAGTGTTGTGTGTAGTTATATGCAATGAGTGTTTTGTATTAATGAGAATAATCTGTCCCTCAAATGTGACAGCAGATATTCAGTGTGTAATGAAACTCCTGAAATTAGAAATTGTCTGTGCGGCCTTCACAGGTCGAAACATTTACAGATGGAATATGCACAACACTATGAATTGTGGCATCGTGATTGGTGATAGAACATGCACACAGAAAATGTCTACTACAATGAGAAGTGAGGGAATCTGACCCCCTCTGAAGGATTTTCTTATAGGAAGACGTTTTGAGAAGAAAGGAGAATTCTGCGACGATTCGATAAATGTGTTTTTCGCTGAAGTGACTGAATAGGTCGGAGTTTCGGCTTGCATCCAAAGTGAGGGGAGCTTCTATTATTTATGGTTTCATGTATCACACCATGGAATAAATAAGGTATGCCACAGACTATGTGTTTTGCAAGTGACTCCAGTATCTCCGACCTTGGAGTGAACTGTACTTGTAATTTCATCGTGTACTTGTGATTAAATTTAAGTCTTTAGTTTTCACTTCTTTGTATAATAACTCAGAGTTCTGTATTTGTATATATATATATAGTGCTTGTAAATAAACATTTAAGTGTTCCCATGATCCTGAAAGTGACCCTTTTTTGAAACCCTTATAGTTCTAGTATATGCCGAGACATTACAATATCCTATTCTCAGATAATAAAAATTATAATAAAGTATAGAAAAGAAACTTTTTCTAAACTTTTAAAAGAAATTTTCCTTTTGAAATAAGAAAAATCATAAAAAAAACCCACCACTAATATGTTTAAGAAAATATAAAAATTTAACTAGAAATTCTTGTGGAATCTGATTAAACAAATGAATCTTTCACTAAACCATAAAATAAAAATATTTTGTCTACTAAGAAAAATTGAATTTCATTACAGATTAAAAATGGCATAATATGTAAAGCGAAAGTTTTTTATGAAAAAAAAGTTATGAATTTTTAAATTGTTATTAGACACGACATATTGCACCTATAGTGATATCTAAAAAAACTTTGACATATTTTTAAAGTGGAAAACGAAGACTTAGATAGTTGGGGAAAAAACACCCTCTAGCAGAAGCTGGTTAATATTGCAGAATAATGCATGAGTTAGAAAATACCAAACATTTTATTGTTCTTGTTGAATTTAAAGTGTATTTTTCGACTTTCCAGGCGTTGCGAAACAAAAGTTCATTTTCGTTGTCCCAGTAGACAGAATATCTCAATTCTTCATCTAAAATGTAGACTTCAAAAAATAAAAAACAAAAAATTGTCATACATGTTTTTTAAAATCAGGAATTTTATTTTTTAAAATATTTTTTTGTCAATGTATAATTCTGTTTACTAAGCATTGTGTTGTACTTCTTTTAAAAAATGCTGCGGTCGTGGTTACTATAGTAACAATTGTTTTGTTTCAGTAACCTTTAAAATGTTTTGTTTGAATAAAGAAAAAAAATGTTCGATCGTTTGGTATTTTTTCGTTCTTATTTTTTCGAATCATTATTTCTTTCAAAGACAGATTTTTAATGATCTAAATATCAGTTCTTTGATAAATTGCTTTGATGTGAATTGAGCACTTTTTCAACTGTTACTCCAGAGAATTTAATCTACTTTTTAATTGAGTTTTTTTTTGCAATCTTAAAGATTTGATAAAGTTATGTAATCATAAAGTATTTTTAATTATAATTCAATTTATATTTTTTTCTAATTTTATTTAACTGACATGATTAAAAAAAACAGTTGATATCATAAAGGAATTTGACAGTTATTTTTACAGTTATGCTAATAGGCAGGTACTTATTATGCAGATTATTTTGAAGTTATTTTTAGTTATGTTGACAGGTATTTATTATGTAGATCACTTTGAAGTTATTTTTACAGTTATTCTAATAGATACTTCGTGTGTAGATTATTTTGAAGTTACTTTTACAGTTTTGCTGACAAGTACTTATTATGTAGATTATTTTGAAGTTATTTTTAGTTATCCTAATAGACAGACACTTATTATATAGATTATTTTGAAATTGTTATTACAATTATGTTAATAGACAGACACTAATTGTCTAGATTAGTTTGAAGTTTTTCTACAGTTATATTTATTATGTAGATTATTTTGAAATTATTTTTACAGTTATGTTGACAGGTATTTATTATGTAGATAATTTTGAAGTTGTTTTTGCAGTTATGCTGATAGATACTTATTATGTAGATTATTTTGAAATTATTTTTATTATGCTAATAGACAAGTACTTATTATGTAGATTATATTGAAATTATTTTTATTATATACTAATATATAGGTACTTATTATGTAGATTATTTTGAAGTTATTTTTACAGTTATGTTTATTATGTAAATTATTTTTACAGTTATACTAAGTAACTTATTATATAAATTATCATAAGGATATTAACAATTATAAATTTAAAAAAAAAATAAAAATTTGTGTTATGCGTTGCTTTCATTAAAACAAATATTATTCGAATTTATGAGTTTTGTATTAAACTGAAAAAGAAAGTCTGATTTTGGAGGTATGGAATTTTAATATATCGATTTTAGAATATGATCGGATTAAACATAAATAGTTATTAATTCCTTTTCAATAATATGAAGCTATGAGTAAAATGACGGGCAAAATCGCAGAATAGTTGGCACTGAGATTTGGCGTCAAAAATTCTTTTCTCCAATATCCGCTAAGAAAAGGGTTGCGATTGTAAGTGAAATGAATTGCAAATAGTACAAGAACCCCATTTGGCTGACTTATCGCTAGTCGCCAAATCCCAACGGCCCCTATTTTGCGATTTGGTCAAATCAATTATTTAGAAAAAATAAACTTTTCATTTCCGCAAGAAATTCAAATATTTGGCAAATCGAAATGTGCCATTTTTCCCAAAATAAATTTTAAAATAACTAATTTGTTACGGAATTTTTAACTGTTGCCTTAAATAATCGATAAAAGAAAACTTACTAGCCAATGACAACTAGGATTCGTATTTACATGTTATGAAAAACCTAAGATATATAAGATAAGCTGTAGATAAAACGTTTTCGATGATGCACGACAGAGAGTTCAGAAGCTTACTATTTTGATAAATAGGACGATAAGGTTTGAAGACTCAGTCTTCTGTTTCTTCAGCATTGGAGGTACGTCTTTTTCCGTCCAGTATGACAATTTATCTACCATTTGTCTCTCTTTTCCGTGTGTCTGCTCTTTCTTTCTGCTTCCCCGGTGATGTATTGGGATTCTTGCGAGGGACCATCCATTTTGTTTTTCCCAAATCATCTTTGTAAAAAAGAAAAATTCCTCACTGTTTGTATTCGCAGTTATCTGTTAGAATGCTTCTGGTGCAGGTCATTCTATATTGAATAGCCGAAGTTCGGATAGAATAATAACTTTTTCTATCGCCTTCAACTTATTTGTTAAGAGCAAATACTTCGGATGTTCTACATTTATTACAACTGAAAATCATTAAACGTGTACAACTGAAAACTTGAGTTTATTTATATATATATATGTGTGGATTTACTTAGAAATGGTATTTTACAAATATTTTTTACTTTAAATGTTTATTTTTTAGTCACACGCAAATATTTTCAAACAAAATTTCTGTATCAAAGGCTAAAAATCGCGCATATACTACAAAAGCATATAGCAAATAAAAATACTACTTTTTTAAAAATTTTATTAAAATAAATGCTTAGAATATCATTTATTATGATTTATTAGAATGTTTTTTATTAATGATCCAAATGCCCATTAAATATTAAATCTTTAAATTTTCAACAGCCCTATTTAGGTTAAATGAGTAAAGTTTTATGTATATTGAATTCAAATACATTATTTAGCCCGAAAAGATAAGTTGTTATTGTTTACAAAAAGTTGTTAGTTCTGTTTACAAAAGTTTTATGTATAGTGAACTGAAATGCATTATTTAGCGCTAAAAAATAAGTTGTTGTTGTTTACAAAAACGGAAAAAAAATTCGGAATTAAAACAGAATTAATAAGCAATTAATGTCTACTTCGCATTTCATTAATAAAAACATAGAAGTGATTTGTAAGTAGGGCTTATATACTCTTCAAGATTCAGTACATATTATTTGTTGAAACAGATAAATCTTCAATAAGTGTTTTTTTTTTTATTTTGTGTCACCTGAAAATATTACATTAAATATCAATAAAATTTCTTTTTCACTAATAAAAGGGAAAAACAACTCATTGTAATTGCAAACACATCTAAACAGAAAAAAAAAATTGGAAAGCCTTATTATTTAAAACATAGAGTTTTAGATCTTTTAATATCATTATACGTATAAATCAATGACGTAAAGTCAAAAGATTATTTATTGTATTAGAAAGATTACTACTTTGAAACTGAATGCATACAAAAATAATTTGGAAGTGATTTACCTAAAATTTAGTACATTTGTTAATTTCGATGTCGTGATTATTTTTTGGGTTGAAATGGCTTTTCATGTTAAAAAAGAAATACAATTGAAAAAATTACAATATTTAATGTTTACTAAAATTATTTTATTACAATACGTATTTAGCGAAAAATTACAATAATTCAAACAATGGCAAAAGGTGCCAATACTCTTCAATACTGTAAACATTCTTCGTATGGCTATGAATTTTAATGTTTTTATTGCAATAATGACATATCATCTAAACCTATAAATAGTACTTGTAGACACAAACAAAATGTAATTTAATGCTATTCCCAATAATAGAAAGCTTGCTGAATAAAGTTAAGGAAATTAAGATCTGTCTAGTAATATATCATCTCGTATCAAATAAAATTATCTCATTTTCCAGATAAAATATAAAATGTATTTTATAGACACAGTATTGTTCACATTATAGCATCATTTGAACAATTAGAAGTTGTAATCACGCTCACTACTACACACTGTTAAGAGTGTATGGCGTTCAGGAAGAATGGTCAATCGGACTCGAGACTCTCACCCGAGAGGAAGTACAGAGCAGTTAGAGTACTGTACCGCTGCGAACCGTTTAACTTATAGTCTCTCATCCCGAGCATAAATATATTTAGCGCATCCCGACTTATTAATTGGCCTACAGAAACTCACCCGGTGAAGAAGTACATTTAGTGCACCATGCGCGTAGTCGAGTTTCAGGTTTTCGGCCTAGAAGTGGAATCCTTCTACGAATCTCTAATTATCTATCTTTAAACGCGTTAAATATTGTATGTGTGTAATTCCATGTATGTGGTGTTTGTGCGTGTGTCAATAAAGCTGTGAGTACTCCAACCTGTGCTGCAAGTATCTCAACCCCCAACCACACCCATTTACAAACTGGTTGCCTAACCTGCACACTACATACTCCATATCATGTACCTCTAAATTATTATTATTGTTCTTATTTTGAATTATCCAATTCGATCACATTTAAAAAATTTAAAATTAACAATAGTATTAAAATAATCATTTTTGAAATGATAATTAAGAAAAAGCTACGTCACCAGACAACCGTAATTACCAATCCAAGTCGGCTGTGTCATTTCTCCTGGAGAGAGATTTAATTCATTTAAATCCCTCGGTGTCTCCTTCGTTTTGAAAATAATTACTATCTTTATCGCGCCAAATTACACTGCGGGTTGCACTCCGCACCTTGGACACCTACTAATATATTTTGACACCGATATAATGTAGGGGAAGCTTGCAAAGATTTTGCCCAAACTATTTCAAAACTTGCGAGAAGTTGAAGGTTTGTTCCTGATTTAATTAGATTATTCATTAAGGAGAGTGTTTTCTTTAGAAAAGTGCTTATTACGCACACTGTTGAACTCCTCATTGAAGCTGCCTGCATTAAAATTTCGATAAGCCCTTTTTAGAAGAGGCTTCTCTTTTAAGAGAAATTCACTGTTCCAGAATAAAGGTATACTGAGCGTTCAGCAACATTGTTGTACCATGTTATGTATCATTGATTTACCATGTTGTACCATGTTTAAAAATGTTTAATTTTTGTTTTATATTTTAAATTTTCAGATTTTGATCTGAATCCTTTGCGAATTCTAATATTTTTAAATAATTTATAGTCGAGGAAATTTCTTGATGATATTTTTTCAAGTTCAGATATTTAAAGTTCTAATATTTTTTCTGTAATGTTTCTCAATTATAAAATTTCATTTATTTAGTTCAATGAAAGTGGTTTGATAAATTTCAAAAGTGTTTAATTTTTGTTTAACATTTTAAATTTTCAGATTTTTTGATTTCGAAAACTTTCAAATAAGATATAAAACGAGAAATTACTTTCAGATTTTTTGATTTCTACAACTTTCAAATAAGATATAAAACGAGAAATTACTTTCAGATTTGTTATACAATTTCATGACTATATTTTTTCCAGAGCAAGCCTTTAACACGAGTATTTTATCTGCAATACTGTAATATCATGACGAAGCATTCAATTCAATCGAAGTTTTCGAAAATGTTTACGTTTTGGTTTACAATTTAAATTTCTAAACTTCGATCTATATTCTACTTGAATGCAAATACTTCCGAAGAAATGAAGAAATTTCTTTCAAGTTTATCATAATATTTCATAATAATATTTCATTTGATAGCACCTTTATTTTAATTAAATTTAATATGAATGTTAACGAAAAACAATTGTTTTATTTATCAGTTTGATAATGATTCCTATTAATTTTATACTCCATTTAGTACAATGCACACATAAAAATTGTTTTAAAATTGAAATCTTAGCCAAAAAACCGTTAATTTCCAAATTATTTCATTAGAATTCAAACAAAGAAAATTTTAGGCGACGAATGTTTGTAATTACGTCTTTATTTGTTGAATGCTACCAATATCAAAAAGTTATCTCATAACAATGCACTTTTATAAAAGAGGTGTTTTTCAAGATGATAATAAAATCAACAAGTTTAATCGATGGCCTTAAGGTGGGTAGTAAAGCTATACAAAGCACTCTCAATCAACGGAAACGTATTATTTCCATTTAATACACCCGTAATCATCTCAGAGAATGAAACTCTTCATTAAGAATAAAACGTTTCTTTAGAATAATGGGGCAATTTCCTGAAAGGCTTCAACACCTTTCGATTATTCCTGCCATAAATCATTCAACATTCTTCAATAATAATTAACCGTCATTATTTTCACCACGAGCCTCTAACAATGGGCTATTCCAAATAGAATGTAACTCATCCGTTAATACTTCGCTCAAAAGCAGCTGTTTTGCCAGGATTTCCTCAAACAAATTACTTAAATGATAGTGTTACAGCTCTTAGAATGGGAGAATTAATCAAACAGCCCCAAGGTGTTTTGCAACTCCATTAACGAAGTTGATAAGGTTTTCTTTCATGTTAATGAAAACTGTCATGTGTTAGTGACTAAATGAAACCTGATTAAAAGCTATGTTTTTTATTGTAGTAATAAAAATTTATCTCATTTCTTTATACTTACAATCATTATTTCTCATTGATATACTTTGTAATGCAGAAATTAATGAGACATAATATTTTTAACTGTAAATTGGGTATACTGTAAGTAAGAATCCAACATGTATTTTCACTATAAGTAAGAATCCAACATGCATTCTCACTATACTATAAGTAAAAATTCACAATGCATTCTCAATAAACTGTAAGAATCCACCATGCATTCTCACTATACTGTAAGTAAGAATCCACCATGTATTCATACTATATTGTAAGTAGGAATCCAACATGCATTCTCACTATACTATAAGTAAAAATTCACAATGCATTCTCAATAAACTGTAAGAATCTACCATGCATTCTCAATATACTGTAAGTACAAATCTAGCACGCATTCTCACTATACTGTAAGTAAGAATCCAACATGCATTCTCACTATACTGTAAGTAAGAATCCAGCATGCATTCTCAAGAGAACTGTATAGCAAACCGCTCGTAGAGAGAAAATAGAAATGTTTAAATAAACTGGATCCATCTTGAATTCCCACGAGAACTATAAAGCGGATCGCGTGCGGAGAGAAAAAGAAAAATCTTTAAATAAATTTTACTCGAGATGTGTGGCAACCATAGAGTGTTTTATCGTTTAAAAAAATTATAACTTAGTTAGTTGTAATTTAGGATTTGCGTTGTAGAAAATAAAGGACATGTTTGTGCCCACATCTCTTCTCAATTTTAACGTTTCAATAATCCTATTCACCAGTTTTCGGAAGCTAAAAATTCTACTTTCGCGAAAATTCCATAGTTGCAGATTACGGAGAATTTAACTAACGCCATTACGTCTTTAAAGGCTAATACACACATATCCAGCCATAATCTGTAGCATGGAATGATCTCATGTAGCATTCTAGGTAATGATGAATCTTTTACATATTTACTGTATCTGTGGGATATAACATCAGTTAAATTCCATGCATTATAAAGTAACAAGTAGCATGTTACTGACAATAGCTATTATATGCGCTGAATACATTTTTATAAATTTTGCTAATCTGTATCTTCAAAACTGCTAAAACGAGCAGAAAAGAAGTCTTTATTAAAATAAATATTTCAAAATTAAATTGAAACTTTTTATATAAAAAACTCTCCAGAAAGTTAATAAAGATTGCCGATAAATGAAATACATTTGGAGGTTTCATACTTGATAAAATCATATAAAGGGATTCCAGAGTTGATTATTTTTTTTTATAGCGCACAGCCTCATGATGTGCCTAGGCCGTATGCCTACTGGCAGTTATCGAGGCAGGAGATGCTTAGTTTTTACGGGATTGGGTTGTCAGCCATACGCCCAACATCATATTAGACGGGGCCTACAGCTTAAAGTGGATCTCCGAACCGCTACGAACATCCATGGAACTGACGGGACTCGAACTTGAAACCTGTAGACCGAGTACCAATCATTCTGCCATCAATCCCCTTAAAATTATTTGGAGTATTTAATCCGTTTTCTTATTAAGATTTTAGAAAGAAGCATATTGGACATACAAAAAGCATGATGAAACTTATACTAAACCTTATTAAGTAAACTATTTAGGTTTTTTAGTCATGAATTATATTAATGGTCGAAAATATTACTTGAAATCATGTATACAACTATGGCAATTATTTTTCTTTTTGTAACTTTGAGGGTATCTTGTTCTTCAAAGGTTCAATAGCTTCATGATAGGCCAAGACCGTCTACATACTGGCAGATTCCGAAACATGAGGTGCATTCTTTTTACGGGGTAGGGTTGTCAGCCTTACGCGCAACAATCTACAGTCATATTAGACCGAGATATATCAGTTTTAAGTGGTTTCTGAACCACTATAGGCATAAATGGTACCGCTTGGACTCGAAACAGAAATCTGTGGCACTGGCGTCACAGTGCTATTCACTCAGCCATCAAGTCCCAACTTTAAGTGCATCATTTAAACTAAATAAAAAATATAAGATTTTAGTACAAAATTTCCATTCTTTCTTCACACAGAAATCAATTCATTGGACACACCAGTCCTAAAATATCAGTGTCGATATTACAAAGTAAGGACGATATTGATTTATATCAATACATATATAGATGTAAAGAAGATACTAATATAAAGAAGATATCGATTCTTGTAAGGAAGATATAAAAATGAATTTAACTTAAAATTTTTATACACTCTGTCTATTTAAACTGAATTATTTTTTAATGATTATATAAATAATTCCATGAAACAATCATCTCTAATAATAAATCACTTTTTATCTCGGCAATATTTGAGAATTTAATAACCCAATACAACTGTTGTTTAATAAACATAAACGCACTTTTATTACATTTTCACTATATTTGAAATATTGAAGTAAATGAAAGGCATGGGAAATATCCAGAGGCGAGAAATAGCAGTTAATATAACTTGCAACTCCATAAAACGATCATTCCCCAACTCTCGAATATTTGGTTCATTTAGTCTCCTCTTATAAGGCCCCCAGGGACATTTCCTTCTTATCAGATCTACATGGAAATTGTGTTTCTGAGATGTCTGAGTGATTTTTTTCCACCATCTTTTCTAGTGCTTTTAATTTGCAGTACAGACTACAGGAATTTGAGTAATCTTATTGGTATATTTCCATCGGATTGCCTTTTATTTTAACTATTGTAGTTGTTAAGTATTCATTTATAAATAATCATTTAGTCATATGTCTAAATTGTTTTAAGTATATTTTATTTCATATATTTAATTATATGCATAGACTTTGAAATATATATATATAATCCAACTATTTTTAAATATATATGCATATATTTTGATAAATATTTTGAACATGTGTGGAAATTCGTCTCTTCAAAAAGTCCTGTTGATTAAATTAATATTAAATCATGCATTCATTTATTCTGAAATAAAAGCACAACGTTCTCAAAAAGAATACTAAACAATTAATATTTATCAGCTCTTTGAGATCTGAATATTCAAAAATAAAAATTTAATCATCCCTTTATTGTGATTAATAACAATACTGAAAAATTCGGTTCTAACTGGTTGTGCTTTATGATGAGCAGCGAGATTTATTGTAATATTTATAATTCTCTTATATTTTTAATGTTTATTTTATAAATCCATAAAAACAATTCATTAAGTTAATCCACTTTCGAATGATTTAAAATTAATTTGACAATTTATATGCCATTTTTATAAATAAATAAATTTCGCTAGTTAAATAATTTATTTGAAGTATTGAATGTGTCAGTTAAAATCTATATGTTTTTAAAGCTAATATCTCTATTCAAATCAAACTTTTCATGTATGAGTTTTCTTAATATTTCTATTTATGTATGAGAAACTCATAAATATTTGTATAACGACGATATTTCCAACACATCTTTCTTTGAATTTCTTTACTAAAAAAACTTTCTAAATTTTTGTATGACCTTGAAAATAGCATATTTAATAGTATTAAAAAATTAATGAAAACAAAAATTAAAGTAGCCTGTCATATCTTTGTATTTACAAACAGTTTAGGCTTAAGTATTCGAAATATCTCGCGCGAAACTTCTGAAGTTCTGTAACCATCACAGATGTAAATATTCGCAGGTTGCCTGTTTCAGAAAATCTCTATTTTCAATGGTGAGGAAGTATTGATGACATAATATTATTAAATCTTAAATTTGATTTAAAGCCAAATCTCTAATTATTTTTGTTAAATGAATAACTTGGCGAATAAGTTGTCCGTCGTATAATAAAAAAGTCCAATTGATGCGTTTTTACAAAAACAGAAAACTTTACTCTATATAAGACACTTAATCTAATAGTTTTAGTTGTAATTAAGATAACTTAAGAATTAAAGCACTGTTGTTATTAAATTAATTTATAAATTTTCAACATTAGCATAAATATTTCGTTAACAAATTAAAAGACATTATGTTTGACAGTTTATTCATTATTAACTGTCAAACATAACGTCTTACTACTTTACTACTTTATTCATTATTTTGAGAGTTTATTTCATCATTCGATTAATTATGCAATAGAAATATATATTGCAAGATTCCCTAAACCTCCGTGATTTCATATTCTAAAATTTAAGTTGAATATTTGAAATGAAGTCGAAATACATATTTTTCCGAATAAATATTCCTGGAAATATTTTTCTTCAAGCGTAGAAAAGAGAACAAATCGGTATTTTAACCCTTTCCCTCGATCATAACACTACCTTTTGCAAAAAGTACATAGTTTTCGATAGCCCACATTATAATATCCAATATGTAGCAAGGTATCTTTTCTCCGCACACAAATCAATTCGTTTAATTCGAAGAGCCCAGAATATGTGGAGAGCTGAAGCCGAGAGAGCGGCAGAGATCAATAACAGTATACTTTCAACAAGATGGCCAAGAACTCATTCCGGTGACCCTAAGTTATTCGAAATCCAAATTTTATTCCACTGAGAGTCCTGTCGACTTCTCCAATCGCTTCCCATTTCTTATCACGTTGAAAGCCTTTGCGGAGAATGGTAATGGCCACCACAGTAAAGCATTTAACTATTAATGATGTGGATGAAATTGCCATATACTGCTGCGACAATCCACATGCTGCCTGTCTGGGTCGGTTTTAAATGATGCAGTGGAGAGATTTTAAGGGAATTAGATCATTTGGATTGGACAGGAACGAGGAAGATGGGTGTTCATTTTGACGTGGAGAGATTATAATTCGCTACTCGCCCGTTAAATATAGGTGCGATCGTTATATTAGATGATGCGTCCATAGGAATCTTAATTCTATGCGATGTATCTAGTATTGTTTATTAGATTTTGTTCGAGAAAATACTCTTCAATGTGTATACTGTTAAAATTAGAACAGAACCTTCTTTTTAATAATCATTTTTTGATTTTGCAGGATAAGTATGTAGAAACTTCAAAATTTGTTGTTTTGTTATCTATGCCTAACCTCTTTATGCTCTTGTCCACATATGGGGACATTTATTTTTTTATAATTATAATTACTATAGTTATTAAATAAACAAAAATTTAATAATAAATTATTCACTACAGAAATGTACCAATAAAAAAAATAAAGATCTTATAGTTTGGCCGTACTTATAATGGCAATTATGTGTGCA